>RCAB01000035.1:0-273255 GCA_003640385.1 Setaria digitata
CTTCTACCCCTGCACTTTTCTGTCTTCTGTAATGCAACCCCTGCATCCCACTTATCCCACTTCGCGTCCCCCGCAGAGTCGTGAAAACAACGTGAGATGACAATTTTCATGAGGACATGATCAAGTCTGTTGCAGCGCACTGTACTGTTAGTGGTGAGACGTGAGATTAGTGGTTGATTGTGTGTGGAATGTTTTCCTTAGTTTTGTGGAATTCACTCTTTTTTATATCCAAGATATTGAAGTGTCTACCAGGATATCTCGGGTTGTTCGCGATTTCTCAGTGAATGTTAAAATGGACCAGTTAGAAGTGGAAGAAGTATGCTCCACTTCCAGTGAAAATCTTTCGTATTCAAGTAGCGATGAAGGTTTTGCTTCATTTTTCATCCATTGTTTATTGTTCTCAGATTTCCGATTCCGAGTTTTTTTCCCAAGTTTTATTCTATCTTGCAACATAAAACTGACATCAAATCTTTTTTCACTATTTTTGATTTTCTTTTAGACTCTCTCACAAAACAGAAACAGTTGGACGACCAGCAGACAGTAATTTTTGATGATGGAATCGTGAAACAACCAAAAGTTTGTCATATGATTAAAAAGTTTTCCAGGGGATTAAAATACTTTAAGTAGATAATTATACGTAGAAAAGGTAATCAAGAATTGATTCATTTCATTTGCACAGCCAATTTTGATCTATCCCCTTTTATTTCCCAAACTATTAGCAGCCAAGAAAAAAGCCAACTTGACATCAAATTCATTATAATTTATAGGAAAAATTGAAAAGGTCGAAGCGCGAGCTACGAGCAGAACATTTGGCAAAGTATAAACAAGATCGAATGGGCATGGTGCTACCAGATGTGGTACGAGATCGAGAACGAGAACGCATTTTTGTTAATCTTGCAACGAAGTTAATTTTCCTTTTAATCTTGCAACGAAGTTAATTTTCCTTTTAATCTTGCAACGAAGTTAATTTTCCTTCTTAGTCATTGCTATGAAAACTTGTTTTCTGTTATCACCAAATCATTGCATTAGTATACCCCTACAACATTTCTTAGAAATTATAGTGATTTATTTCTTCCAGGTATAAGCGTTCTTACTATTTATAAGTTTCGAATCTCATAAGCATATTGTTAGGATATTAATGAAAAAGAAAAGAAAATGGACTTCTATTTGTAAGACATCTGAATGCTAATCATTTTTCGTGTTCCATAATGTAATATTTCCTGAAGAGGTGTTGTGCAGCTGTTTAATGCAGTGGCTGAACGACAGAAGAAACTAAGCGATACATCAGCAACTACTATAACAAGTAAGAAGCGTCGTTTGCAAAATATTTCTGCAGAAAATTTCAACAAGAGATTGGTCGGATCGAAGACATTTAAGGTACTTGATTTTTCTTGTTTCTTGTAACTGCTGTGATCTTGCTCAGTGAAGGATGTAAAATTTGGTTTTGCTAAAATATTTATTATGTGTTGGCATGTTCTATCAAAAATTTTCACGGAATAAGTGTAGGATGAGGCAGATGATACAAAAGAAGACTGGCTTTCAAAGAATGCAGTGGGAATGAAATCTGAAACAGAGGATGATTTGGATACTTCCGAAATAAAAACAGAACCAGAGAGTGATTCTGATTCTGACTGAATTTAAATGCTTGACGATCTATCCTACTTCAGTTATTGAGTAAAGCTTTGTTTCCTCCTTAATTCTGTTAGTATCTTTTTGCATTACATGCCTGACAACGTTGCATCTATACATTTTAAAAGCAAAAAATTTTTAATTCCTCCCTGTTATTTTCTTGGCTTTTCCTGCTTCTAAAAATTTTGACATTATTGTTCAATTCAGAAATTCATGTTTCTGATCTTGGTGGTTACTTAGTATATGTAACTTGACTTTTGAACCGTATTTCATAAGGTCCTGATTTCTTTTCATTTTATTAAAAACCGTAACAAGTAAAAGACATATGAAGATATTTTACACATCAGCTAAAATTTAGTTTCTTAAATGCTTTAAGGTACTAAGGTTCTCATACGTTCGTCCGGTTTTGTATCAAAGCTCTATTTTAAAATAAAACTCTACTACTAATATAACAAATATTTAGAATCGGAAACTCATATAAATTCGTGTTTTATGAAGATGGAGTTTAATTTTCATGTTTCTGGTTATGGTTTCATTCTTTTATTTAAACACCTACTTTAATCATATCATTTGATTATGTACCGAAAAGCGTGCATGAAGAAATTGTTAATTTTGGAAATTTTTATTGCCATAAACATAAGGTAAGATGGAGTAGAATCATTGAACGGAAAAGGCGAGTGAAGTACTCCTTACTTATTTTGAAATTACGAATTGCTTAGCTAGCTTGTACTAAGAATTGTCAGGTTGGCATCACACGTGTTATAAATGACAAGAATTTGCTACTAGAAGTAATAAGGCAGTGAAATATCAAATGCAAATCGATAGGTAGCGAAACCAATAACGAAAATATAACGCAAAGTGGAGATAGATGATGAATGAGCGGTGAATATGCATAGTTTTTCTGCTTTCATGGTTGTTTCGTCTGATCGATTTGGATTTGATTTAAAGAGTTGAAATTGTGTGTTTTTCTGGCTATAGTAATTTTATACTATAATAAAATCTGTTTCTGGTGATTTATTTGAGAAGCAACCGGTTTATAAAACTTCTTTCGAGTTCTAAGTAGACTTTTTTAAACTTGTATTTTATTGTTGAAAGGTATGTTTCATTAACTGTCTCAGTATCAGAAGCTAATTAGAGTGCATAAACAGGTATGACGAGAAAACAAAGTGGCAAAGATCTTAGAAGTGAAATTAAAAAAATAAAAATAAAAAAGGAAAAGGAAATGACCAGTAGAATGGTTGCATATTAATATTTCTGGAATAATTACTGATGTGATGGAAATGAATATAATTCTATTTCAGTCATCATCTAATTCACTGGGTAAAGAAATCAGATCATACATAATCATGAAGGTCCAATACATGGCAGCCGTTACTTTTGTTTATGGATAATTGGCTGGAAATTAGGTAGAGTTGAAATATACTTCGCCATATTTAAGTTTTAGGTGGTCTTGGAATGACTTGATTTTCTAAATTCGAGAAAGTTGCAGAATCTAAAATATTTTGAGGTTACGATAAATGGAAGTTGATTTGGAAAAGAAATAAAGTACTACTGAATTTTGCAAAGTTTGGGATAAAATAAAATGTAAAAGGAAGTTTTTCCTTAAATAAGAATGAATGAAGTCAGGGAAATAAGCAGAACGCGTCGAACCAATCTCCATGTACCACATTAAATAATGATGGATGTTGTTGAATTAGTAACACAAGTGTTGTCTGAAATAACGTGAATGATGGAATTAGCGAAATATTTAAGTATCATTTTACGTGTTGCATTCAGTAAGATAAATAACGTGTTTGGATTCAGGAGACCTGTATTTTCGTCCTATACTAAGCAAATATTGCCAAATTCTAAAAACTCTAAATCATTTTTGTACAGCATCGGCGTGTTTGACTTGGTAATGATCTCATTTGTGAGTATTTCAAGAATATGATGACTTTATAATTAAGCTATCTGATCACTGTCAATAAAAAAAAGTTCTTGATCAATAATTAAATGACCTGATCATCGTCAATATATCTCTGATGGATCATGTCGACCACCACATGATGATATAGCCGATGAAAAAGCTTCAGCGAATGGATATCACCACCAAGGAAACCACCGCTTACTACGGCCCAATTCTTACGGTACAGATCGACAAGTGTATATCGGAATATACTATCATATGATGGTGTTATCTGAAGTCGGACACTATAGCGAGAAGCATCACAGAATAAACTTAATAAGTCGAAACATCTTCCGAAGTTTTCCAATATTATTTTGCTGTAGCTTCTTATTCGACAGACACTTTCCATCCTTCATTTAATGACAGCAAACTCTTTAAATTTGAATAATTCTCGCAGCACACAATGAGATGTTAGATTAATGTAATTAAACAAACAATATTTATACGACCCGTTTGTTTGTTTTAGGTGCGCAATCTCTCTTCCAATTACTTCCACCTTCTACCGGTGCTTCATTCTCATTAACTTTTTATTCTATCATTAATTGATAGCCTTGTTGTTAGCTACCGCACCAGATCGCCACAATAAATCAGTATTAAAGGTTTTAAATCAATCAGTTTTGTGAAAAGAAAAGTTGAACTGTTAGACAGTGATAAACTTTTTTGTTTCAAAAAAAGTAATGACTATGCATATAAGTTTGCGTTCATGAAAATAAAGCAGACTTAAATCTTACCTTAATGAGAGAGATTTTTCTACGTACCAAAGTAGGAGACCAATGAAATGATGGAGGAAATACAGACTGATTGCCGTGTGCATATCCTGCGTCTAACCATACAAAATGTTCACTTGAAAATGGATTAATTATCTGAAATAATTAAGGAAGAAATTTCGTTTTTCAATAGATCTCTTGACATGAACTGTTGATTTCGAAAACTTCGTAAAATATGTAAGTTTGAAGATCATCATTACTATTAATACTATTGTTAACTATTGTTATTACTATTATTATTAACTACCATCATTAATTGCCATTATTAATTATTATTAATTGTGTTAAATGTAAAGTAAACAAATTTCCATGAAATTAAAGAAGGTTTTTTTCTTCGGAGAAAAATTTACCGAAGCATTGTATAAGAAGTATGGTTTAGAATTAACTAATATATCATATTCAGCACTTTTTGCTTCCGGATGTGTAATCATTGTACGATCCCATTCCGGCTCCCAGTGTTTTCCACTTTGTTCAGCGGTTATTATTTCCGATGCTGCATTCAGCCACCGGTAGAGTGGAAGCTCAGCCAGTGTAATCGGAATTACCTTAAATTTTTGAATTTTTGTTAATGGAAAATTATTTCGACATGTCGAAGTAGCAGAAAAAAATAATGTTTAATATTTAATTTTAAATGGTCTAAATAAATTTTTCATTAATAATTACTTAGTAATATTAAAAATATGATTTTTACGCATTCTGCGGTTAGCTTAAAGTCTCTGTCATATCTCATTAGTGAGTGACTCAAAGTGATAGTTACCTTAGTAATGTGCTCCAATCGATACAATTTTCTTCGAATGTGAACATGCTGTACACTTTTCTGGTCCACAAAGATGACTAAATTAACTTTTAACTTAAGCAAATTTTCCAAGAAACCATAATAACTTTCTAATGGACGACGATATTCCCACCAGTCACCTCTTCCGATGTCTAGTAGAGCTGTTACTAAAGTAAAACTCGATGATCCAATCCTAAAATCATGCTGATTTAATGTTTCTCAAGATAACTCCAGTTCTTGTCAAATATTTTTATTCTTGACATCGAACTATTATTTGACGAAACAGTGGAGAAAAGTTTTTATCCATTGTCTTGTATATCAGTGATCCTTGCAGTAATGGTTCAGAATCCTGTTTACGCAACTTCTGATACTGATAATCTTTCCAACCCCTTTTAATTATATATCAACATAATTCTTGGAATGACTGTTCAAAATCCTTAAACATTTTGGCGCCCACTTTGGCGTTATAATTTAAGAACTTCTGAATAATCTTAACACTACTTGCAAAGAAAAATATCCAGGTAGTTAATAAATTGGCACTGTAAAATTTATTAAACCCCTAATTTCAAAACTATACGCGGGACAAAGAAATGTCGTCGAATTTTTGCCTCAAATTTTTGAGGCTTATATAGTCCTGAACTCTCTCGACGTAGGCTGTAAATACGAATTGCGCTACATTACCTGGTAATATCTGAAATTTTAACTAATTCTTTAGCTAAAATTTATGAAATGACTGACTTTGATGGCACACTCGTACTTTGTCGGAAGGAATCAGCTGGTTCTGGGCCATCCAATATTTTTTGATGTCGATTTTTCTGTGAATATATTTGAGATATAGTTTCTGAAACTGTCAATCTAGGACTGGAGAGGATTTTGGTGGATGAAGATGACAATGACGATGAAGTTCGCGATATCTGACTCTGTAGTCCTCTCTGTACTTCCAAAAGTTCCAAGAATTTGTGACCTCAAAAGATAAGACTTGAATTAATTTCATCTTTTTTTGTAAGTCGAATCTGTTAAAATTTTCATTGTTTTGGTCGCTTGTCTTAATCCACTGGAATTCTTAACTGCACAATGACATAGTGATAAGGATAAGCAAGCTATACTTTTCATGAAACCAGGATTCTTTCTCGTTATCGGTAATTGCACTTTCATAATAGGCGCTGACGATGTAAATGGAACAGAAGTTGTTAATAATGATGATCGAGATTTCGATACTGGTAATGATGACAGTTGTGGTAGTTCCAAACTTGATAGTGATGGCGATAGTAGTGTTTCTAATGTTAATAATGATGCCGATGTAGGTGGCAGCATAGTTTGTAAGGGTTCAGACGATGATGCTAAAGATTTCGTAGTTGTTAACATGGACAACAGTTGGTTTTGCTCTTTCTGAACCAGCTTGTGATGGAATGAAATGGTACTTTCTGAAGTCATTGTGCTAGAGATAAGGAAGGTGACTTTGTTGATATCAGCATGTGGCACTGATAATGTTGCTTCGATAGTAGTAGCAGAAGAGATAGGCCCATGGAAGGCAGGAATATTCCATGTGGGGAGTATTTCTGCTGCTCCATCGGTAGGTGAAACTTTCGAAGCAGGAGATATTATTAAGGAATCAGTCCTGCTGGAAGCATTTGCCGCTTGTTCCTGAAATGCTTCTAAATGTTACCAAATTAACCACTGCGTTTTTCAGATTTCGATTCATCCCATGAAATAAAATTTGTTAGAACGTTGAACTTCTTCAAAAACCGTCGAATAAAACCTAAAATTCAGTGAAACAGATTAATTCTTAATTGTCCATGCTGATTTTCTCTTTTTTGACATCAGCCAGTTTTCTGACAATCTACTGTTAAGTGTTTCCTCACTGTGACGTAGAAGTTCGACGCGAGCTTGACGACTGATTTTACAAAGCCTGAATTTTGCTTATTCACTTGCTCCGTATCCGGCTTCTTGATTCTTACATACTTCCCAAGCTCCTTACTAAATTTGTACCGATGTCGATGTTTCACTGTTGTTGAAGTATTTGCGGTTTCTTCCGACCGCATCTTCAGTAATGATGACTTTTGGTGTTGCATTGTTACTAAAAATATTTTGCCTTCTACCATTTGAAATTTTGATGTGACATGTGATTTTATGACCAAATAAATTTCACAAATTAAAATATGAATTATTCGACAAGCTTTCTTTTGACACAATTTTGGATTCCCATTTCCTTGGAATGGAAAATTAGTAAATCAAAAATATGACCGATTCGTGAGTTGTATGATTAATTACAAAATTTAATTTGCATATTCTGTGGAACTTTATCCTCAAAATAATCAGAATAAGAAAAAATAATTTAGAGAATTTTTTTAATCTAAAGACAGACCGTTTCTTCCCCATGACACATTATCAGCATATTTTTGGGTTGTTGAAATTGTTGCTAATTGGGTTCCATTCTACAAAATTAACAAAACTGTATGAAACTTTTAAACATCATTTTAATGTTAGTGAAAAAATAAATAGTACCAGAAATTAAAATGGTTAGGGAGTTATGGTTAATAAATAATTTTAACAAAAATTAATTTACCATTTTTATTGCCAAATTCTATTTTGTTAGCCAACTAAATTTTTGTTCATGTTTTTTTTAAAAAAAAAATTCTTTCACTGATTAATCGAAATATTCGATTTTGTAAAAATTGTTTCGCAACAAGTCATCGGAACAAAACAGAAAATAAATTCATTTATTGTTATGAACTTCCAGAATTTTGAACAACCATTCTTGACTTTTCAAAAGGAAAAGTAAATGATAAATTAAGAAATTTGAAATATAAGCAGTCCCCAGCTAATGGACAACATTTGATATCTAATTTACTGCTAAATTATTATCAATTATCAGTAAAGCATACTTGATTGGATGGGGATACTTGAATGATATGATAAATGATGAATAAATTTGTCAATATAATGGCTGTTAGTAACCCAACAATAATCCAGAATTTGTGCAACCTCATTCCTTAACCGTGTTCCAATCCATCGAATTTATTCTTCTGCAAAATTTTCTTTTAGAGATAATAAGTAGTCTCGATCTTAGCTGAATTCGCACTCTCATTGTTGAACTTTGATTTTAGTAGTAATTGCAAGGTGAAGTCAAAAGCAAACGAAAGCTTTTTTTTAATCTTAGCAAACATCTTGCTTTCTTTTCTTACTTTTTTGTTTTTTTGTTTTTTAAATTGTTACATAAAAATTTAATTTACAATGGAGAGAAGATTCTGTTTCTTTTTCATTTCAGTCATTAAAACAATAGCATAAATGTTACCTTTGAGGTTAATTAAGCTTTACTAAATGCACCTTTTTATTGATGTCTCTATTTTAGAGTTCTTTCATTTTTTTTTTTCTAATTTGCAATTAATATTCAACAATGAAGTTGCTTCTACTTCTTCCGATCACATACTATCTACTTGAAACCTTTTAACTTCCTTACTTTACCTTTTTGTCAAGAATTTATTTTGCAATTACCTTTACAATTTGCACTGATAGCTTACCACAATGTGTCATCATATAAAAAAAGGATGATTGACTTTTGTAATATTATAAATGTTGCACAAATTTTGCCATTTTGATATAATTTATAAAATATATAAACATAAAAGATCGCTTTTTTGTGAACCTTATCGACGTTATAAATATTTGTATAACTTTTATTGCTATAATATTTTCAAAAACAATTACAAAATGGCGGAACTGCTGTATTTCTGTTTTCTTCTTCTAATGACAGTGCTTACCACATTCATTTATAAAGGAAATATATAGATCCTAGAAAATTCAGCAATTCTTGAGTTTTTTTTTAAACCTCTATCAGTACGAATCTAATCAAAATTCAGAAAAAAAATTAGAAATTGAGAAATCATCATAATCAGTTTGAGGAATACTTTAATTCTAATTTTCATTAACAATTGCGAGTATTGTGTCGAATATGCCACAGTGTATTTTTATTCTCATAATTTCCAGCGCGGTGTTTCATGAGCTGTCACATAAGTACCACTAAACTTTATGTGTCGTTTATCATTTAACAATCAGATTATCAATTCACTTATTTTCTATTTTGTAACTATCAGTATTTTCTGTTGCTCAAAAAATTTGAATTTTATCTAAAAGATTGAAGATTTTATTTTGCTGAATCTTCTTCGTAATCCTTATATCACCTCAGTAATGATTCTGAAATCTTCACCGGCGGTTTTGACACGCTACTACTGATGTGTTACCAAACAATTTCGAAGGGGTAATTTGTCTTTTATTTTTAGGCACCCCATTTTAGGTTGTGAAAAAGATATTATGCCATCGACGATTTTTGAGTGAGTTGAAACTTTCAATATGCATTAAATTCAATTAAATTTTAGACGAATATTTCAAATTTGGAGTTCCTTATAAATACAGAATGAAAGATTTTTAGTTTTCGAATTTTATCATGACTTTAAAATTATTTAATTACCTGCAGGCTTTCCAATCCTAGATTATAATCTTGCATAGATAGCAAAAAATTGAACTTCTCCTCTGTTTACCCTCGATACTGTGCCAATCTTCTCAAATTAAATAATTTTCAGTGTTCCTTTTATCCAATGATTCTATACTTGAATAGAAAGAGAAGGAAAGGCTAGAGAGAATAGAAATGAACATTTTTAGAGAATGCTTAACATTTAAAAATAAATGTCATCATTTCAGAAGGCATCCAAATATCACTGAGTAGTAAAATAAAATAAAATTTTTAGAAATTTTCCACTCTCACTAAAGACATAAGAGAGAATGAATGACTTACTGGAACATGTTGACAACGTCAAATACTGTTTTTGTCCATATTACTTCTAAAATTGACATTTCAATCAAAGAAATCACAAATCCATCTGAACTGGAGACATAAACGTTTGTCCTTTTACGTATTTTCAACGTATGGCCATACTTTCAGAGAGTTTTATTTAAACTTGAATCTTAACTTTTACCACATGCACTTTTAAAATTAGACTTTGAGAAGAAACACAGTAGCACAAAAGAACTTTAATCTAATGTAATTTATTAAATAGCGAGAAATGCACCGATTTAAAAAGTACAATCAGTCTATCAAATATATTTCAAGATAAGTAGAATATGGCAATGGACCAGAATCTTTCTGGAAAAAAAAGACTATTTTACATCTGTGTAGGCTTATCACTTGAGGCTATCACATCAACGGCTAAATGAGCGATTTCATACAAAATTCATGGAGAATATTTTACATCACCTGCTTGTTTTGTGTTATCAGATGATTTTACAAAGTAACGATAACATTGAAATGCTATTGCAACGTTAATTGCGGTATAATAAAATTTTAAAAATGCGGAATTTTAAGTTCTCTTTCAAGCTTGTGTAAATGCATGTCCTTCCTTCTTTGCTTTTTTTATTCAAAAATTAAAGAAAGCTAACTTAAAATGCTTAAAAAATCCTTAAGCTAATTAGCAAATAATTCATTTATTAATTATTCACGAGACATATTTCGGCTACTACAATACATCATTAAAAAGCAGCTATTTAAATCCATTCTCGTGATATTAGTGTTCAATTGAAGCAAAGTATTCCGGTGTAACTTGTTAAAATAATTATAATAAAATGATATTATGGATGTTTTATATAAGCAATATAATTGCGCAGGTATTACTATGATAAAGCGATTGATAACAATAAATAAAGACAGAATTTATAAGCGAGAGAAAAGTTTAAGATCAACGATTGAAAAAGAAAAAAGAACTTTAGGTGTCATTGCGTTCATTTTCTTTACTTTTTTCGATTTCGTTCTTACACTGATTTATGGGATCTTAAATTTTTGGAATGTTCTTCTTAAAAAAAAAAAAAAATCTTGTCAAATTTTTATCTTAAGAAGAAATCATAATATGTAAGCATATAAGGACAAATTGTTTATATAATTAGTTGTACATGTAATTATATGCATATGCGATTTTATGTATACATATCATTTAATGGTAGCAAAAAAAAATTCCAATAAACTTTTGGAAACATTTGAAAGCCTCAGAAAATTTATGAATAATTACTATCGTATTTTATACCCTGTTCTTTTTATTCACCAAATAACAACCATACAGTATCATGATTACATGAATCAATCTTGCTCAAAAATAACTATCAATAATAATTCATTTATCATGTATTATATGCTCAGCATGCTTTGAAAAACTTCAAAACTATAAAAAAAATTATTGCTAATTAGCGTTTTATTTTATACCGCATCCTATTTCCCCTGTTAATAAATAGTAATCATAAGTTAGCTAAATTTTAAACTAATCAAATTTAAAAAAAAGAAGACAATTGCTGTAAAAGGTTTGTTTAATTTGTCCGAAACGACGAAAAAAACTATTACAAGTCAAGTCGTTCAATGTAATAATGTTAGAATTTCAAACATTACTGATAACATGCAATTTTCCAAATGATGAAATCAACATAATTTCAAAAAAAAAAGTAAAACAAACATTTTGAGAGTACAATGAAATGATTAAAAAGATTGGCAAAACGTGAAAATATTAATAATTTAAAAAAAGAGAAAAGTAGTAGGAGTATTAAAATAATGCCATAGTTTCTGATCTAGTAGGTAAGATACGGACATGGTTAGGTTTAAATTTTTATCAGATGATAAGACTTTTCTAGTGAAACTGCGTAGAACTCATTCGGGAAGTGTATCTCGAAGTCGAACTTCATTGACTCATGCGATTAAGAGGTATGATGCAGTAATGGAAGTTGAACTAGTCTAGTTCGCCTTATATTATTCAAATCACCTTTAATAGCAAATTATCTCTGAAGCAATAAGTCCAGCAGTGAGAATGCTAGATGTCAGGAGCAGATGAATGAGGGTAAGAATTTGTAGATGATAAGAACAACATCAGAAATTGAATTAAGTATATATTTAATAAAAATTTATAAATTAATGAGCAATCAAAGGAATTTTTACATTGAGTTCAATCGACTTGCATTTGAAAGAATCAGCTAACATTCCACATTACTTCCGGATATGTGAAATCGGTTATCAGTTTTGAATTAATTAAGCTACTGTTCTGTACTGAACTTCCTGTGCTGCCCTTTGGCCAAAGTTTGCTAATAAATTGAAGTAGAGATTTTGGAAATATTAATGGTAAGTAGATGACAGATATAACTTTTGGTAAATAAATTTTTAATAAATAATAAATAAATTTAATAAATAATAAATAGATTCAACAAATAATAAATTTTAATAGATTTAATAAATAATAAACTATTAATAAGTCATATATCTCAAAAAAAAAAAAAGAGAAAAGAAACAAGTAGAAAATGCAATAAACTATCATTTCAAGTTTTTCATTTTGCTTAAGACAATAAATTTTCAAACTAATTTTGAGTATTGATAATAAAATGCTATTACTAAGGTGACTAAACTCAACAAAAAAAAAATTTTAAATTACGATGAAATATGGAATTCAAAATTTACAACATATCGTTTGACTCCAGAAACGAAAATAGTTCACTTCCTATGAAAAATTAAGGTAATTACTAGTAATATAGTAGTAATGACAGTGATAATATATGAATAATGATTTGCCAGTTATCAGGAGAAAACTGGGATAATCAATCAATTATTGAATTAGGAAGCTAATCATTTTGATGAGCGAGCAGCTTGTTGAAATCAAAATTAATAATTCCTTTTTGCTTAAAAATATTTGAAATTTTCGAACTTTTTTTCTTTTAATAAAAATAAAAAAAATGAAAAAAAATAGAATGAAAAATTCTATTTTTTTTTTTTAAAAATTCTATTTTTTTTTTTTTTTTTTAAATTTGCAACAATTATAGCAAATTTATACTTTGATCAATGAGTAAATGAATTCTAGTAACAGTAAAAAATAGCGTTTAGTTAAATTAGATGAATGAAACAAATAGTCCTGTCAGCAATTAGTCTTGAAAAACAAAACAAAAATGAAAGGTGATTCGGTTTCTAGCAACAGGTTTCAAGAATAAAGATTAGATCCAATCATGCTATCAGCAAATTTTCAAAAAAAAAAAAAAAAAGAAAAAAAGATTAAACCGAAAAACTTGAAAGGAATGCATGGATCAGTACTATTTCCGATATCAGTAATCTATTCTTGAGTTTTGCTGATTGTACAATTCATGTTCTCAGTTTCTCGAACTTATTTAACCTTCCAATACTCGGTTTTTTTTTCGAAGGGTTTCGGTTGATAAGAAAATTTTAGGATTAAAATAAATGAAAAACAAATTAAATTTTATAAAAATAAAAGTGTCACTTGATTGCGTTTTGGTTTTTAGATTTTAAAATTGCTTTAAAAGAAAAAACTTTTATCAATAAATTATCAAACAGCAATTGTTACTTCTTTTTTCAGAACCTTGTGTAAATATTAGAAAAAAAAAACAGCAAAGCAACAAAAAAAATGAATTTTCTTAAGAAATGCCTTCAATTACTTTTTTCCGGTTTTTTTTGAACAAAACTAATTTTTAGTAATTTTCTACGATTATTTTTTATTAACTCAAATTTTTTTAAATTTGTCATTAATTTTAACAGCAGAAAAAGTAAGTTTCAAGAAAAATTCAACATTTTAAAACAAACATTATACTGGAAATAGATTTTATCCATATTTTTAAACTGGCATATTTGAATTAGTTTGATAATTTAGATTGTTATTCAAAAAAAAGCTCGCAATTTTCAAGCTGATAATTAATCATCATATTAAAGAAAAAAAGATAATGAACGATTTTGGAGTAATTATAATCTAAATAACTGACGATTTTTTTAAATTTAACATTGTCAATTAAAAAAATTGAACAAAAAAAGATTGTATTTTCAAACGATTGAAAACAACTTATTTTATACTATCACTATGATATGGCAACAGTTAATAGTTATCAGAACTTAGCAAAGAGAAAAAAAAAGAAAAACTAAAGTATCAATAAAGAGGTGACAAAATTTGGAAGACAGGTGTCGAGAAAATTGAATTCTAGGATGTGAGAATAACTGATGTGTGTATGCATTATCTCTTTATCAGTAATTTCCCCCGCCTCTCCCTTACTCTATCTTGTATTTCTTTAACTGATGATGATCAGGATCAGGATTAGAGAAAGCAGCATTTGTCGGAGTTATCAGTCCTCTCCTTCGTTCCAATCCCATTAATATGAGCCATCCCCTCAATTATTAAAACTAATTGATGTTTTTACAAAATGCTGATAATTTGCTGAATTTAAACCAAACAACAATAGAATAAATGAATCCATTAAAACAAATTAAAACATTTTTAAAATTGTTGGAAAAAGAAAAAAGTTTGAAGTATTTGACAATTTTCAAAAACGTATAGATATTGATTGCAAACAATAAGGATTGTACGCCCTTCAACGTAGCGAAGCAACTGCTTAAAGTTTCAAAAGTTTAATTAAACAATCAGTCGATTTGTTCAAAATATTGTTTAATTTTCGGTTATAACAAATGGCTTGGTAAATTCTTTTCAAGATAATGTCAAAGTAATCCTCCAAACTTCTCTGCTTAACCACCTATCCGAAATCTCGTTGAATTCTCGAGGTGAAATTCTCAACGTACAAGTCTTAAACTACAACCAATCACTTAAATCATTTTCGTTTTTCTTTCTTTTTTTCTAACTGTTGCAATAGTTTACTTTGATAAATGACTGCAAATGCTATTCTTGTTTCATTTCTTTTTTAAAACTAAAAAAAAAAAATTTAAAAGAATTGTCAAGAAAAAATATATAAAAGACTTACAGAGAAAAGAATATGAAATGAAGTCATAAATTAAATTCAAAAAAAAAGAAAGCAGAAAGCAGAAAATGAACAGGAAACAATTTACCAGAAAATTCGAAAATTTATGTCTTATTTGGATTTTGCACACTAAATTTTCAAACATGTGAACTTTTGAAACATTTTGACGTCTTAAAAAACAGTAACATACAATAGCTTTATCTAAGATGTGTTAGATTTAGAAATATATGATAAGAATAATTATAGCTTAAGTCATTTTTGGCTATTTAACACTTATTTAAAGATAAATCTGGTGCTAGTTAAAATATGCATATGTTGCTTTTGAAAAATTATGAATTCATTTTTGTCTATTGGAACTAAATTTAATTAGTAAGAAAGAGTCCTGTCAAACGGCAATGCAGAAAATATGTGAATATTCTCAATTTATTAGAATAGACATTTTGGAAACATTAAAAGATATATTCAAAAAATAATTTTTTATTGCCCTTTAAAATTTCGGACAATATTTCAGGATTCCCAGATTCAGGCATATTACGTTTTTACTTCTCCCCTACCGATTGTCTTTCTTTTTTCTCATTGCATCATCCATCTTACTTTTATTACTGAAATAGAAATAAAAGAAACTAATCGAGAAAATGATTTCAGTTGCACTAACACAGCCGTTCGAACTTTTTCTAGTACCTTTACTGGTAGCATTCCATTGACTGAATTTTTAATATTTCTAACTGGAAGGTGAGACGTTATTCTCAGCAGTAATTCATCAATTTTAGTTACGCCACAGAGGGAAAGCGGAGTTAATGGAAATGATTAAATAGCAACAATCACGCCAAGGTTTTCTTAAAATTTCGAAATTTTTAAAAGTCATTTAAATAAAAAATGCATCATTTAATTTTCATGCTTGAAATTGCTTGCTAAACTTTTCCAGGATTTAAGAGTCTTACGTTATCGAGTTTTTTAAGAAAACTTGAACTTTCCTTTAGTGCTAATCGTTATTTCTAAAGTTTTGTCTCATTCAAATAGAAAATAAAGTCAGGTGCTTTATTTATTGCGTCTTTTTAATTCCAAATTTTTTAAATTCATTTATTTTATTTATAAGCTAATGATGCATCAGATCAATGTAATATTATTGTTAAGAAGAAATCCTAATGAACAAAAAAAGGACTTTGAAAAAGAAACAAAAATTGAATAAGATTTGAAATTATAAAATTAAATGAAAACAGCAAATAAGACTTTCTACAAAATTTATTCACGAATCTTTTTACTTTATTTGACTTCAAAATATTTTTGAAACTAGCTTATTTTATGATTGGGCGATTTTCCTTCCTCTATTGTTCTGATAGTATTACACGATTAGATTACATACTTCAATTATTTGAAGATAGCGATACCTTGAAAAGTTTTCTTCTTATTCATGGGATATTCAAACACTATTCGATCAATCTTTATATCCATAAAATTTCGGGTCGAAAAATAATACGTTACATTAGTGATTTAAATACAAAATTTCAAAAATTACTCTAAACTGACTTGTTTTGTCTCATAGTCTTCCTTGTTTTGATAATGCAACCAACCATTTATTTATTTTTTTAAAATACTTTCTCAATTAGAATATCACTTTATCACTCTTTTCCACTGTCACCTGATGATGGGAAAAAAAATAATTTACAAATTCAAATTCACATAAAAATTTTTCTCTCCAATAATATAAATATGCATAGAAATTAATGGTATGATAAATTTATTATAGAATTTGATAAATCGTCAGATTTCCTGATAGAACTGAATATATTGTTCCAATTTAAAATAATTGCATGAAAAAATAAAGTTGAGAAATAATCTGTTTTTCCAAACATAAATTTGTCCGAAATTTTAAAGATTTTGGCTCAAATTTCATGTTCCAGAAGATCATTTAAAGTAGCAACAAAAAAAATGATTTGCATATTTAAAGAGAAGTAAGTTATTGGCTGATTCATAGATATTCAAGAGTTCCATACAAAAAGTTTTATTCCTTAGACGACAAAAAATTTAAAGTGATCAAAAATAAGCAGAGCTGACGATTCGAATTAGTTATTATTTCCTAATTATTAAATAAAATACATTTCGACTTATTTCAGGCAGCACGATCCGAAATGCCTGTTGTAACCGTATAACATAACCGTTTTTAATTGATTAATTTGATTTAGTTCTCTTGGAAATCAAAAAAAAATTTAGAAACTGATATGAGCTCTACAAGGAGGAAGCAACTGTTGATTAATCATTAACATCTTAGCCTATTCGTTAATCCTCTTTTAAGTCACGAAATCAAATGTTGGAGGAGATAACGATAACCATAATCGACAATCAGAGTTATCTCAAGTTAGAAATCCAAGTTTTTTAAAATCCAGCAGCTTACCTGTGAAATTTAGGACTTTGGAAATCTAAGTTTTATTCAAATTACGTTTGGAGTCCAGAACTGGAAAATAAAAAAAGACGGAAAATTGATAATATGCTACCGAAAATCAGCACCAATCATTTCAGCATAGAAGTTTATATTATCCGAAGCGCAAAGTGTCATCGCCACCCACAAACTTAGAAGTGTGATTGAACGAATTAATCGTTGTCAAAGGGTGAAACAAAAAAAAAAACTCCTTCTATTTCGACTAAGCACCCATTATTGCATCAGAACAATTTGCTATAATTTTAGCATTGAAAATCTTTAAATTCAAATTTTACTCATTCCTCATAATGATCTCGTAATTCTTACTCGTAGCAAAACACTTTTCATTTTTTATAACAAAACTTCAAAAAATTTCGGAAAATTCATTCGAAATAATCGTTAAAAGATAATAAATTTCTGCATATTCAAAAAGTCTTAATTTGCACGACTTAATAACTTTAGGCCGAAATGTTTTTCATTACCGAGTTTGTCGAGCAAACTAAACGTTCAACGAATATTTTTATTTTTTTTACAAATCTAAAAGCTCTAACAATATTTCAATAGGTTCACAAATGATTACGATTTGACTTTTAACAAATTGATATAATGCTTTGACGATCAATTCCATAACTTTTAAAACATCACTGTTAGCCTGCAATAATCACTTAAATGGCTCCTGTTACAGGTTGGTTCATTTAGGAAACGCTGTAAATGAATAAAATTATTATAAGGAGCGTTCCAATCTAAATTCTAATACTGCCGTCCTTGAAATGTTTTCCGGTTTATTTTATTTGAAATCTTACAAAGTTTCGTTTCAGATCAGGCATTTTAACCTAGCAGAATGCAAACAGCAAACGAAAAACGTCAAAAGGTCAGCATTTAATCTAACTATTGCGAAAAATTGTTAGGTCATAAAATTCTATCATATTGTAATGATAACATGGAAATTCTTTTTGTACCAGAAGCAATGCATATGATTTACCGTTTCTTTGATTCTCCCTATACCACGTAATGATCGTCATTAATTACTTTCTGTTACTATTCGTATACTAATAACTGCAACGAATATCCGAGCAAAAGGATGTTGAATTCAGCAACTTAACTAGCATATCTAAATTGAGAGGAAAATTTCACAACAACAGATCAGTCCGACAAGTTATCCGTATTTCCCGAATCTATAAACGGAATAAATCCTTCCCCAGGGGCCGAACTTCTGAAAGTCGCCACTTAACAGATGTGATGGTTGGACGTAATTTTCATAAGATGACAGTCAAAGTTAACAAGTGTGGTTAGACCATTGATTAATGAGTTAGAATTATTGTCTTTTGGTTATTTCTTATGTTCCCATTAGTTCTGCTTGTCCAAGTGCTTGTTGTGTGTTAGTCTAACTGGCCCAATCTCTCTCAACTTCTGAATCCTCCCTATAAGATTCTCTAGTCTTTTTTACCATAGTTCTCACTCCAGCATTGCAGGTATTTCGTAGCATTAGAAATACAGTAGTTCTGAGAATCAGAGGTTATCCTGTGATCATTATCTGTCAGGTTTTTATCTCTTACTTCCCTTCTTTCTTGTTATTCTCATTGCGATGGTAATTTTTTGCGGAATAATTTTATATTATGAAGGAAGGATGCTAAAACAGGGTCAAGTGATGTGATTAGTCATAAATTTATGCCCATGAGATTTTATGTGTACCGAAGTTTTATGAACTTCCAGCTTACCGCAATTAACTGTTGGTGCGAAAAATGACCGAAGCGGAAGTAATTGATCCGTCAGAAGAGGAAGCATTTCCACAGCTTACTAAAAAGGAACTGAAGGTTGGTGTGCTGGTATAGCTAAAGCAGTGTGGTAGATATTATGATTCTCTTTTATTGATAGAATAACTTTCATTTGCTTTATGATAAGGGGTTATCTGTTGCACATTTGACTGAAATTTAAAAGTTTCTTGCTTTATTCTTTTGTTTGGTGCGCTTCATACTTCTTTTTCAGGAATTAGAACGAAGGAAAAACAAAAACAAGAAGAAAAAAGAATCCAAAAGAAAGAAACTTTTAAAAACAACCAATTTTGAGGATGGTACCAGAAATTCGGATTCAGGTTTTATTTTTTCTCTTTTACCTTTTTCTCCTCCTCTTTTTTTAAATATTTGTTTTTGTACTATTTGGTTATTCCATGTCTTTTTAAAGTGCTCTACTTTATTAACACGATTATGGAACTCCAGGTATTGATAAAACTCCGACATTCAGTGATGTTGAAGACAATGTTGAAGTGATTTATGTTGGGAAACCTCTAGAACTAGATCCCAGTGATCCGAACTATCAATACTTCTCGAAAGTTTTCGAAAGTTTTAAGGTTTCTGTCAATTTATTTCTTCTATCGATGATTTTTTTTTAGTTATCTGGGTTGAAGTCGCACTTCTACTTCACTTCTTTTATCCTTTTGAATGACAACACAGTGAAACTTGTTTATGATCAGTTTTTACTTGTCAGGCTTCACAGTTAACTTGATTTGTAGAGTTCATTTCTTTTTAGGTGCAATAATTTCTTATTGAAATTATGCTTACTGTGAGTTCAAAATAAAAAGATTCGTTGTTCTATAGCATATGATTTTAAAATATGTTGAAGAATGATTTAGAAGTTGCAAGTACTAGTTAAGTATTTAATATTAGTAGCATATTTAATGGCATTAGCAATGTTTTCATCTATAAATTCTACAGATAAGTGAGGAAATAAAGAAAGAAGAACCTGTTGAAAAAGTTGAACCAGAAGCGAAAAAGGAAGAAGCACCAACAAAGGCCTCTATTTCAGAGAAAATTTTGCAAGAAGAAATGAGTGAAAAGCGGGTGATTATTTAGAAATTTCTTTTACATGCATTTGGCCTACGAAGCTCTTATTTTTATACGCACGTTTTTTTTTTTTTTTTCTTCTGCGCTGTCACTTAAAAGGTTTATATTGTACTTTAAGAAGCGTTTTCAGCGTGAACAAGAAGAAGCAGGACAGACACAAACGTTGAGTAAGAGGAAACTTCGCCTGTCAATGCAGCCGACTATTGCTGAATTGAAGGAGGCATTTATTTTTAGTCTCTAGAATTTTGTTACGGCTGCATTTATATATTACATATAAACAGTCGAATTTTTCATTGAAAATGTGTATGTATATCTATCTTTAATCTTGTGATTGAAAACATTTCAAATAACAAAGCTCATGATATACTCTCTGAGTCTCTGATTAGCAATATTACGTTTGAGTAGATTTTGATGTAAGAAAGGATTTTTCAGGTGACAACAAGGCCGGATGTAGTTGAATGGGCTGATGTTACTTCACGTGATCCTCATCTCTTGGTCACTTTGAAAGCATATAGGAATACTGTACCTGTGCCGCGACACTGGAATGCTAAAAGAAAATATTTGGCAGGGAAACGTGGTTTTGAAAGACCTCCGTTTGACTTGCCTGATTTTATCAAAAGAACAGGCATAATGGAAATGCGCGAAACAATGTGGGAGAAAGTTAGTTTTTCTGATTTTGATTCTAAATTTTTGAATTTCTCTTATAGGTTGAAGAGGTCTGTAGTATTTAACTTGTATGAGTATTGAAATTACAAGCCTCGATTGAATAGAAAAAAAAAGAGGACTTGATACTGATGCTTTGCTATTTGAAACTAATACAGTGATTAAAGTGACGTGAGTTTTCATCTATGATCTGCTCCGATATTTGTAATTGCTTTTAGCGTTCATTAATTTAGGAAGATGCCCAATCATTGAAATCCAAAATGCGTGAACGTGCGAGGCCAAAGCTTGGTCGTATCGATATTGATTATCAAAAGTTACATGACGCATTTTTCAAATGGCAAACAAAACCTGTGATGACTCAAATGGGTGAGCTGTACTACGAAGGTAAAGAGTTGGAAACAATCATGCGTGAAAAGAAGCCGGGCGAGCTGACCGATGAACTACGAGTCGCACTAGGAATGCCTGTTGGACCTGTAGGTTTTATTCTATAATTTAGGCTTAGAAAAAAATTGGATCCATAATGCTGATCATTTATTATTTCAGAATGCACACAAGTTTCCACCTCCGTGGTTGATTGCAATGCAGCGATATGGACCACCACCATCATATCCGAACTTGAAAATATCCGGACTGAATTGTCCTATTCCAGAAGGATGTGCATTTGGTTATCATGCTGGTGGATGGGGAAAACCTCCAGTCGATGAAATGGGTAAACCGTTATATGGCGATGTTTTTGGTCTTGAGGTTTGCAAATCAATAATTACTTTTAAATTGGCTTGAAAAATTTTTGGGTCATTAAAAATTAAATTGTAAATTCTTGTTTTCAGTACAGTGCAGTTACCCTCGTCACACATCCTTTTTTTTTTTAGCTTGTCTTACATCGAGATAAGCAGTCGTATTTGATTTTTTGGGAAGCTACTTGATTTTTACTACATTTGCTCTTGTTCCAGAATGTTTTACTAATATGTTATGTTGAATTGAATCAGGAAAGGGATTACTTACCTCTGTCAATGCATGAAGATGATTTAGCTTGAAATTTACTGTTGTTCTGTGTTTCTTGTCTGCTAGAGTTTTACATATATATTTGTAACAGTTGACGCATCCGTCTCTGACATGGTCTTTTTTTGTTTTTCAGGCGCCAGCATTACCAGAACTAGATGATGAATCGAGAATAGAAAGACGTCATTGGGGTGAAATAGGTAGCGATGAAGATTCTAGCGAGGAAAGTGAAGAAGAGGAAGAAGGTGAAGGTGGTGCTGTTGAAGCAGGCTTTGTAACTCCGGCTACTACCGAAGGGTTAGTTTTGATTTTCAAGATATTATAAAGATATATTATCAGCCATAGCTGCCATCATAGTATTTGACTTTATTACACTGCTAGGAGAAAAAGGTGTTTTCTGGAATCAGTTTGCAATCTATCTTGTCGCTAATTTAACAAAAGTTACCAAGATTATAATTTCGTTTTTTAGTTTTGCAACACCGTCAGGAATGACCTCTGGCGTTCTTACTGGTGTGGAAACTCCTGATACCATTGAGTTGCGAAAGGGCAAGCGGATAGAGGACAGGTTTCTTTAATATAATAAATATTTTCATCTTCTTAAGTAATGGGATTCTTTGCTTTACATAAATTGAAGGATGCGTACATGAGTTCTGCAAATGTAAGCTTCAATACTTCTATTTTCATAGGTCGGAAATCATTGGATTTATGTAATAATAAAAATTTTAGCAGTACAACAGGTGGTGAGACTCCTGCACCAGCACTGTATACTGTGCTTCAGGAGCGTAAGATTGATCGTATTGCGGGGCAAATGATGGCAAGCACTCATGTTTATGATTTGTCGGTGGGTTTTATACAAAACCTCGATTCATTTTTTAAGATTCATTTAAGAACTTTCTGAGTTTCAAAAATCCGATTACATTAGGGATAGAACTTTTATTTTATGCTTTTTAGAAGAAAGCTCCTCCAGCTCCTGCATCTCAAGGAGTAGATACTGGAGTAGAAGTGTCGCTAAATCCGGAAGACCTAGATCTAGCTGATCAAAAGGGCCTCGAGAAAAAATATGAAGAGCAGCTGCGGAAACAAACACGTGGACGACAAGATGACGATGAAGATTTTTCAGATATGGTGGCTGAACATTCTGCTAAACAAAACGTTAGTCATACTTTTTTTCCCTTCGTGGTCGCTCAATCTTTTTTTTTCCTTATGCGATCTTCATTTTTTCTTCTTGTAGCGTAAAAGAAAAGCGCAGGAACAAAAGAAGTCGACGCAACAACAAAAGAAGTACAAAGATTTCAAATTTTGAAGTAATGCGTTTATTCCTTCTAATTTACAATGCTATTCGTTAAGGATAAAGTTTGAAGACCGCGCCTTTTGCAACTTGTAAAATTCCTACTTGTATATCTGTGCAGAAAAAAAGGTTGATTTTCTCCTTTCCCAGAGTGAAGTAGAAAATGTAGTTTTCTACGCTTCTTCTTCACAATTTTCGTCACACAGAGTCATTTAGTCCAAAAATTTCTGATTTTCAAATCGGTTCCATCAGGTTTTCAAAAGCAGCATAATTAGCTAAAATCTTAGATTGCTTTTTTTTTGTTGCTCTATATAAAATTGTATATTTTTCTAACATTTTTTTGTGCTAATGTTGCGGATGGTTGTCGGCGATGGTTTGATCAAAAAGTGAATAAACATTGAACATTTGATTAGCAGTTCACCTATGTCGAGGTAATAGGTATTGCAATATATATTATTACTACATTTTATTATTATTATTACCATATTATTATTTTATTATATTACATTGATACTAGTAAATATATTATAATCATATCATGTATTATACACTTTTTAAAAATTTAAAAAGTTTTTCATTGGACATAATATTTTTTCGATTTCGTCCCTTTATCTCAGTTAGTGGTCAGCGAAATTAACGAAACATAAATAATCACTGCTTATTCAAAACCAACAGCACGTAATTTACACCTGTTTTATGGTATTAGGAAACACTGAAGCAAACAGATGGAAGCGTAACACATTTTGGCTTTTATCGCTCTCATGAAAAGGCCAGCGAAATTCATATTTGTCACTACCACTGAAGCTTAACAAGAAATTTGCAGATGAAATAGTTGCAGTATTGCAGTATGACCTCGAAATCATGTCTATCTAATCATTATTGCAATGAAACGTTGCCATGTCTTGCACATCCCTAATGTCACCGAAATTTTTTCGATAGCCATGATTTCACCGCTGGATGATTTGGCATGCTTTTCAAATATTCTTCATATTTTTCTCGGATAAGCTTAAATGCCTCAGGTGTTGCAAATGGTAAACCCGTTAGTGGATCACGATACTTTGCGGGACGTGAAGTCACACAGCAAAGAAGTTTTACCTGAAATGATATCATGTCTAAATTGAAGGTTAACAGTAAAAGAAACTTAAGATTCTTTTAGAAATGGTATAGATAATGAAAAATATGGAGTCCAACTTATGCGCTCTGGTAAAATATCAGTATATTACTGATAATGCAGTATTGTATTAAGACAGACATTACAGTGACAGCTAAGGAAATGTTAAATTACTCTTGTCTACATAGCTGTGACCATTTGATGTCAAAATTATTGCTAGACAGAAAAATCATGAAGTTCCACGCTGAATTTCCCGGAAATTGTTAAAGTGAATGGAAGAGATAAATTTCCGTAACGCTCCTATTTCACGCAGAAATAGTGGTGAAGAAAAACGAAATAAAAAAAAAGCGATGATTCTGATGAAATGTAAGAATTCACCGCTCTCTCTGGCTTCTCAAATTTTTTGATGTCCGGAACAACCATCCATTTACCATTCGGACCATCCACAGTGCTGATATAAGGCGGCTTCAGTTTCCGGATAATATTTGTTTTTTCACGTTTTTTCTTCTTTTCCAGCTCAAACTGCTCATATTTCTTTAATGAAGCGACATTTTTCCGTTCTGTTTCTTTGGCTTCTTCCAAATACTGTGCCTGATATAATCAGATTAGCAGGGATTCCAAACCATAATAAAAATTGAACTGAAAAAGGATAAAAGAGAGGGAAGCATACCTGAGTTTCAGGACTGACAATGTTGGCAGCTGCAGTAAGACAACCCATTCGCGCCATCACCCATTTCTTATTTTTTTCTAGCAAAGCTCTCTTCGAAGTGCTACTGCCTAGCTTTGGTTCCTATTGGCGAAGAAAGTAATAATTTCTGACATGGAACGATGATATCTGTCAATTTCTTTAAAACGAATATTAAGGATGTAACCAAAAACCATTAAATGAAAGTCGAATTTTCGATTCTACTTCGCCTCTACTGAGTATAAAATTAATACTGATGATCGACTATTTACTTTATAGCCGATTTTTCGCTTCCGTCTTTTATGTTCTTCCTCCGCATCACTTTCTGGTTCGTCTTCCTCTTCAGGACGATCGAAATCGGAATCTACTTCATCATGGTCAGATTCCACCGGTGATTCGAATGCATCATCGACATCATCCTAAGAAGGATTTAAAAATGACCATATGGAAGACTCAGAAAGCGAAACTCTCGTGGAATGGAATCTAATAACTGCAGTTTTTTTTTCTTTGATCAAGATGCTCCAGTAGGGTAACAAAGTCATAAATTTAAGTAAATGAACTTCAAGTAAATAAGTTTCTAAGGCGACTTTCGGGGCCAAAGAAAAAAATTATCCCAATTTCAAATCACTAGAAAAATCTCACACATGACAAATCACTTAGTTTTACTTACGAAAAGAAATATTTCCGCAGATATCATAAGTCCTTAATGTTTTCGTTTATGAAGCATATGTATTTTACCTCGCAATATTTCGTGCTAATATAAAAAACCATAATTCAAATCCGAATTTACTAATATTTAAAGGAAGAAAGGAAATTACCTCGAGAAATCTGCCATCATAAGTGTTCTTGTAGAACTCATCTTCTTGTTCTGCGGATTCCAATAACTGTGCCATCCTGCTACCAGCATTTGGACGCTTTTCACGTGTGGTGACCATAAGCTCGACACTTCCTTCACTACTACTGCTAATACCACTTCTGCACAACATTTTATTTCAATTCAATCCCTGAGAACAGTGAGTGGACTTGGGATGAGGGTTAGAATGAGTCCAGGCAAGTCGTCCTCTCCTGTTGAATAATTAGGCGACCATAAATTAAGAGAGCAACATGTTCAAGACTACTTCACATCGTTATTCCCAACAACTCAGCCAGACTAGCTCTAGCACAGGTCCGAACAGGTGGACTTTTCTGAACTGAACAATCAGGAAAGCTTACTCATCTTCATCGACAACGTCATCTTCATCGTCATCATCATTATTCCCAGCAGCAGTATCACCATCATCACCATCCACTTCCATCCCTTCTGCTTCCTCCTCACCTCCCGACTTCACCGCCGCCATCACTTCGGGAACTCTCAAAAGGAATGTGACTGAGAAGAATGAACAAGCCGCTCCTAAATCCCTCATGTCTCTCTAGCCTCCTCTCCACGTCCGACTCTCCCTCCACTCTTCCCTTTCAGTCCTTGCTCTTTTCTCAGCTTACCAGTCCTCCTAGTCTCTGCTACCTCCAAAAAGGCGAACTACTTCATTCCACGCCTCTTTCTTACCTTCTCTTCAACTGTTGTCTTCTATCACTTTTTCACTATTCTAGTACTTTTCGATCCCCCAACTGATTTCTTCTTAGATTGTAATCTTCTTTAATCTCTGCCATGCAAACTTATGAAGGCCGTATTGTTCTTATAATTCTCCACAAATGCATTCTATCGTTCACTCTCAGCAATTTGCTGTCTCGCTGTGTCGTTTTTCTCCTCAAACACCCTGGGCGGCCTGGTTACGGTAGGGTACTAGGCCCAGGAACAGAAAGTAGTGTGAGGAGGTGGACGTTGTACTTGATGTGGCAAGCTCTGGGAGTAGACTTCTGGAGTTTCAAGCCGTCCGTGCAGTGGAAATGAATGATACGGAAATGAAAGTCTGAGCAGAAATGCATTTCATGGCGTAACGGACATCTAACTGCTAAAAGAGTTCTTACTTTCTCTGATACCTTTTAAGCCTTACAAGTCTTCCATTTACTATTACTGCTCGGTTAGAGTGGGTGGATTCATTTATTGGATTCACAGCCCGGAACACTGTCTGTGGCACAGGTTGTTAAGGGCTTATTAGAATTGTTCTGGAAATGCTCGGGAAGCCACATGAATTTTTAATGAGGTAACTTTAAAGAATGCTTCGCCGCACATAATGTATTTAACGTCTCAGCTTTCCGGTTTCTAATTTGGTAGAATCGATGGTGCGCTTCCGCTTTTCTGTAATCGCTAATCGTCTGCTTCCAGCACCAGAAACTGCAGTACCTGAGGTGGTTACATTTTTCTTGCCATAATTGCCATTTCTTGCGTGAAATTGGATTTATCGACGAAGTTTTATCGGACAGCCGTTTTTTAAATGTTTTTATGATTGCATATAGTGCTTAAATATTGTCATTTGCTATTTAGATAGCATCATGAAAGCTAGAAAATGGCATTTCTGCATATGCAATACTTCTTATGTGCAGTATATGTTTATGCAAGCTGTAGTGCCATTTTGCATGCTTTGCAAATGATCAGCATCCTCTGGTAACCTAATAAGCTTGAGCTTGAGAAAACTCTAAGATTGTAATAAGTAGACTTTCGATTTGTCTAGAATTTTCGGTTGATACTGCAGATGCATTCCAGCTCTCATTCTAAAGTGCCAATTTCCCAGTAATCATGGAGCACAACATATTTCGGTTTTGATGTTTCATAAGAACTGCATACTTTTAGAGTGGGTCATCTCAAGTGATTAGTGCACAGAAAATACTTCGTGAATCTGATGTACCTAATGTGAAATGGAGTGTTGGACTTGGTGATCAAGAGTGTCAAGTTGGTTCATTGCATACCAGCACTAAGGCGTCTGTTGTACCAGAAATAGTCACTGGTGGAGCAGGTGCAAGCGGAGGAGTTGTTGGGAAAAAACCACCTCCAGTTCTAGAGTGGAATCCAATGACTGATACAGAATGGCAACTTGGCGTTAGTTCTAGTTTGCTTTTACTCCAGAAGAGAAAATTTATCTCTTTGGTAAGGTATATTGGTCGATTTCTGCTATTTATCCAACCTTCTTTGGGATTTTTCTAATGACTCAGCTTTTATAAATTGAAATCTCTCTATCTCTGAATTACATTCATGACCTCTTGTTATTTTCTACATATGGCATCAATTTTCTAAGAGTGGTATCCTTCAGGTTGGAGCGCGTCTGTTACCAAAACTACCGGAAGGAACGAAAGTCGGCAAACTTGTGATGGGTAAATATGGCCTTTATAAACCTGGTTTGTATGAAATATCCCAGCAATTTTTTGTTAGTTGTTGTTTATATCAGATATTTTAATCATAAAAATTTACATTCTTATTAGTGATGAACCTAGAAAGAGTTTGGCTTTGTGATAAGCGAGAATAGAATTTCTTCCTACTGGGAGTACTCTGACTTCTGTATATTCGCTTCTGAAATAGGTGTTTATTTAGAAAAAAAGAAAGTGGTTGTTTATTTCTACTTTGCTTTTCAATTTCTACAATAATTTGTTTCTCCCTACTTGAATAACAAATCATAGCTTAGTAAGAAGGAAGATGCATACTGTTTTTTTTTTTTTTTCAGATTAATACCGAGTTGAAGGGTATGGCACCCGAAAATGCGCTACCTTTGTCTGCCCTCCTCAGCAAGATTGGCAAAGTACTAATGCTAGTACCCATCATATCGGTCCTTCTGAATATTCCGACCTTACTTGCTCAGAAGCCAGTGGGTATTTATGCCAACTACAAACCGCCAGGCCGAGATTAATCCTTTTTTGCTATGGTGTTTTATACTAAGTATACTAAGCAATAGAAATTGAAGCGTTACACCTATACCATTTCATCTTCATATCTTCAGAAACTAAAATGATTGTTTAAATTTCCTGATTTGAAGTCATGAAAAGTGGAAATTATGAAACTTCGATTGGCTCGGACTTAGTTTCTTTTAGACATTTAAATAGGAGTTTAGTAGAGTGTGGAGTGCTTAGTGGACTTCCTCTAAGTATTTCTGTAGGTTATCACATTTCATGTTCATTGGGATGCTTGCTTCTGTGTACAGCGTGTAATACTTTTAACGACCCAGTTGTTTTTTTGTCCGTTTAGTAGTTCACAACCGAGTCTTTTCTTTTTTATGTGCTTGATGTATCGTATGAATTTGATAGGGTAAAATAAAAAATCTCTCTTGTTACTTCGTACATTATACTTCTCATGCTAATTTTCGAGCAGCCTTCAGGTGGTTGTGTGCTACGACATGTTTTTATTATGCTAAATATTGAATAGGTTGCCGTGTCATGGGTAGATTCGTAAAATTCGTTAGATGCTTTGATGAATGATGGGAATAATTCATGTGATTGGCATTATTCTGTCATTTATAACTGTGAATATAAGTTGATGTGTCAGTTCACATATCATCTGTCCGTTTTTGAACTATTTGATAGATCTTGAAAAAATTTAGTTCAATCGGAAAAAACATTTTCTATTTCCAACGGACATTTCTGTAAATGATCGATTATCTCGCACATTTGTTCAGGATTATTGACTCTTTTTTTCGATAAACGAGAAGAAATATGGCAGTCGGCTGTTGTTAAAGTAATTCAACAGCAGAGGATCCTTCATACCACATTCGTATGAGTCGTCGTAACAGTTTGTTTCGTTCAACGGGAAGTAGGTTCAGAGACGCTGAAGGTGTTGAGATTGCAACTGAAATGACACCGGGAGAACCACTTCGATTTTCCGCGGAGTTAATCACTGAGCATAGCATCATGTCCGAGTAGTAAGCTTCTGTAATCCTTGCATGTTTGCTTCAGTATTTTTGTGTATTGAAACTTAAACCTTTATTTTTTTGTTTCAGTGCGATGATTTGTCGAGATCCAATAGATGGTCTGTATGCGGTTCCCAGTGCTCGGAATAAATTTGGTGATTCTGTATTCTCTTTTCTTTTTATTCATACTAACATCACTTTCTAGACTTATTAAGTTTAACTAATATCAAACATCTTATTTGGAACAGAACACAAAATAATGAAGTCAAATAAAAAATATCACTCATGTACAACATGTGCAGGACTAGCTATCGAATTAAATTAAACGAAAAAAGTTAAAGCAAACTAAACCAAAATAAAGTAAAAGATTTTTCAAAAGGAGAGGAATAAATTTTGTCATAATTCCAATGACAAAATAACCTGGATCTTTGCATATTTGCATTGGATAAACCAAATCATATTAATAAAAAAAAGAAATTCTTCTCTCTGCCAGGTTTTAGAAATAACATCCAAATAGGTTTATTATTCTTGTTGTTTGGAATTTAAATTTATATAAGTTTGTTTAGCTCTTGGCATATTATTAAAACTTATTTTATCTTATCTACTTTTGCTTTGTGCAGTTTGTTCTTACAAATACGAAAAGGTAAACATTTAAACGGCCAAATTGAGACTACAAATTCGAATCATGGATTATTCCATTTGTTTAATATTTTTACTTTACTTTCTTTTAGAATGGTTCGGTTTACTTTTCATTCGGCGGGGTGTCTACGCCGGTGCTGTCTTTCGCTTCACTTTACATCTTCCTATGGATTTCCCTTCCACAGAGTTGCCGGTAATATATTTCAGATTTCTCTGTCATATGCTAAAGTTGAAACACATGAAACTTTTGTTTAAACTGTTTATTCCTCTTCAACTAAGAGTTGACTGACGTTACTAGTAAATTATGAGTGAATACACAACTTAAATAGTCATCGTTGGGTCAGAAAAATCTACAGTGATTTCACTTCCGTATATGAGGTGAAATATTGGTTAATACTGAAAACGTATAGCTTTCAGTATCTGTTATGAATTTCGTGTTTCAGCGTTTCAACTTTTTTTTTTTTTTTAGAGAGTGGTTTTTGATTTGGATGTATTCCATCCACATGTGAATCCAGCTACACGAGAGTTGGATCTGAAGAGGTATTTCGTCGACGGTTGGAAATCTGATCAACACCATATCTATCACATTTTGCTTATTGTTCAGGCGTGCATTGTATTTATGATTAGTTTGATCTTCATTCTTGAATATGGCTAAAATTAAAACGCAAGATTTTTCTTTAGAAGACATTACCTGTAAAATGTGTAGAAGGTAGTATGGGAGAAAATTTCGAGTTACCTTTATATGTTTTTGTCGTAACTCACAACATATTGTTTGCAATCCATTAATTGTAGTATGAATGTAAATAAATTGCATACATTTTTAGAGGACATTTTTTACGTTTGATTCAAACCCAGCTACATGTGTTAATATTGAAGCAGCGACATTGCTTCGTGATAATAGAGAATTGTTTCGAATTCGTGCTGGTGAACTTATTAGGTAAGTAAGGGATTTTCTTAAAATTTTACGAATTAATGGAATTTTTTCTTTCTTTTTTTTTAAACAACATGAATCTTTTGGTAGAGAATGATATGTTTGAAGTGTAAAATTATAGTTGATTCTTTGGTTATATAACATAAGTTCGGGAACAATGTCGAGTATTCTTTCTATCCGTAGTATAGATAGTGACCAACTGCCGCTGTGAAAACATGGGCAATGTTTTATTTCTTAGGGAAAGTCGATCTGTTATATACGATCCTGCTGTTGAGGACGATGTGAATGCTATAAGGTATACGTGTTGCTATTTTTTTATGATTTAGTGATGTTGAAAAACATTAATTAGTTGGATTCAATATCCCGAAAACTTTTCCTTGGTTAATTAATCAGTGTTCAGTAATTAATAAATAAAATGAAACGTAGATGGTTCCCTACATTCACTTAATTTGTCTGGTGCAAAAACAGCTGCTTAATTTCTTGGGTCATAATTATTTAGATCTAGTTTTTATCTAGCTGAAATGCCTATTAGTTCAAGTTTTCTTTGTATAAGCAAGTTAAAAAGAATGTAAGGAATTTTTCAGGCTTATGCCGTGGGATGCATCCATCCATGAACCATTGCGACAAAGGCTTATCGGTGGACTGACTGACAGTCAAATAAGTACGATGTCTATGTTAGGTTCGCTTGGTTGTGGTCTTAATAGGTCTTCAGTATTTGAATGTCGAGGTAAATATGGATTTTCGTGGATTTCTCCAACCGACTTGTGTTACATGGTAGAACCACCGAGACCAGCTGAACTTGATTTAAAGGTATTATATATTTTTTTCTGTTTTTTTTCTGTTGATAATTGGTAAATCATAAAGTAATTTACAGACGATATCAGAAGCAGGAAAATGTCCGAAGAATGCAGGTCCATCGCATGGTGCTCGTCCAGGTCGTCCTTACTTTTTTAGGCGTTCTTTACTATAGAGTCCTAACATACCTGTAATCTTACTTCAATTACCGAGGTGTAATCTAAATAGGAACCAGTGTTGCTCCTTGTCACACTTGTTTTTCGGGTATCCTTTTTCGTAGTTTATGTTTGTTCCTGGTTTCAGCTAAGGAATGAAAATTATGCAGGTATATTTAACGATCAAAGTGTGTCAGATAATTTCATTTCACAAATTTATGAATTGAATTTGAATGATGCAAGCTGTTGTGTGCAGAAAAATGAAAAGGAATCACAAGAATCAGAAAAAAACGATTTAGTTCTATTGAAGGTGAGATTTTTTCTATTTATTTCATAAAGTAAAAGAGGGTAAAATGATGATGTGATTTTCATGCGGTTGTTCTGGTTGTCCTTTATAAATCCTTTTAATTTTTGCACTTAAATAGGTCTTATTATTAAATTCTGATGAGACGATTTTTTCGACGCTTTCGTTATTTTTAATTTTGAATAACAGAGTAACCAGCAGAATGAAGGTGCCGTTGAGGATTTCGGTACCAAGAATAATAAGAGGATCAGTGGCCTAGTGGAGAAAGTGCATGGTGAATGGGGAAATGAGGGACAAGAAACAGATATGAATGCATTTTCTAAACCAGAGAACTCTGCTCGCAGTGGAAGTGAATACGTAAAAGCTCATCAGGATGATAATGTGCCAAGTATTTTCCAACCACGGTCAAGTTGGGATAGTGATGAAATTGGTGAAAGTGATATATGATACGCATTAATGATTCATTTATTGGTATATAGATGGTAGTAAACTATTTCATAATCATTTCGTAAGAGTTCAGTATGACAAGTTTCGGGAAAAAGGAACACAAAACATATATTCTGTCTTTTAATTTCGGTTTTCCGTGGAAAGGAGTGGCAAGTTATATAAGGTAATGGGAAGGTATAACACGGCCCAGATAGAATAGCTTGAATTAGGCTGCTCGGGGGCAGTTCTGTAAATATTTGGATTGTACAACTGGGTTGCAGATAGACTAAACTATCCATGTTGTGTATTTACGAAACAAATGCTGGTTACGGTTTATTAAATTCGACTGACTGGAGAAAATACAGAGCATGAAATGCCGGTCAGTGGCTAAATGTGTGAGTTCCCTTGTATTTTCGGTAATGATCGCAGTGAGCATTTGGAGATTTTTTGGATGATAACGTAATTTAATTTTGGATAGCAGTGCAGTGCTGGCAGGCAGCCAAAGAGTTTGAGTCACACCAAGTTCATTTTGCTCAGGTAAAGCAACTCTAGTTCTAAAAATTAGGCGACGCGGAAATTCCTTCAGCACTATTATCTCTGGAATTAATGAAGATGTAACAGTTTCTTGGATTCAGCCACTTCATAAACTAACGACGTGCGGGATGATACTGTTAATTGTTGGTGGTTAAAAAAGTTGATGTCGATACGATTCAGTGCAATGAATGCGAGGGAGGAGTAGTATGTATGGTGTGATAAATGAAATCGATGGTTGCTCGATCCAATGAAGAATGCTGTCCTCGAAATTGTCGTCTAAAGGCACTACGACTATGATCATTACTATCATCACTACTATACTAGTATCACTACTACTATTACAACTGCTAGCTATTACTACAGCTGCAACCACTATAACTACTACTGCTTTTCCGGATCGATTTGTTATAGCAGTAGAGTTGACGGTTCATTTTATTTGCAAGCGTTTAGTGTTATGTTGTTGGCTTATAGAATGATGAGTTAGAGTTAGGCGCAAGGAAGGGAGACAACGAGACTAGATTTTTCAACAATTTTAGCTAAACAGACTTTTAGTCACATCAGAAATGTTATTGGGAATAGAGGTCGCTTAGCTAAAGTAAAAGAGAAATAAAAAGGAAGGAAAATTGTTCACTTTTATTAAGTATAACCTTTTGACAACTACACAGGTGTTCTACTTCTGCTTTTGTTCCTCTTTCTGATTCTACCCCTGTTTTCCTTCCGCTTCGTTCATTACTCTTCTCAGCTTTCAACGATTCTTTGTAGCTTTTTTCTCTGCTTAGTCATATCAAATCAAAAAAAAAGACATTCTTCCTTTCCACACTCTCCTTTTTTCATCATTAAAACAGAAAATTGTAAATAATATGAGGTTTTCTTTTTAAATTTAAGTTCTCTTCATTTCCATATCACTTTTGATGTCTGTCAGGAAAATCTAATGCTAATGCTTCTGGCTTCTGCGCCTATCATCATCATCTCTTTGAAGTGCCGTAGCATCGTCTTGGCCTGGCCAACATTCACCATCACTGCCTTCTTTGTTTACTTCCTTCGACTTTTTTTCCTACGACAAGTGTCTTTCGCTTTATCACTGCCACATTGCTAGGGTAGAATCTGTTAGACATAACGCGTATTCATACGCAATCACAAGATTTGACAATTCTTTTAAAATTTTCAAAGAGCTATCATCATTCGTTTCTAACAATAGCCTTCAAGTTTAGTCTTTATCTTTTCACGTGATATGAATTGTTATCGTAGTTTTTGTTATTTGTGCCAAAACCAAGTTAATCAGCCCAGCCATCCATAGAATCTGCTAACTTTTAAATCTCTCTTATATTGTGTCTCTTTAACAAACTGTCTAAGAGATAAATTGTTAGAAGGCGTAATCTTTAGAGAGAGTATAGGAATGGCTCTTATTGGATATAGAAATCATCCGAAATACCGTAGGGTATATATGACTCTTTATGGTTGTCACTTGATTGCATTAAGTCTTGGCCTTAGTTTTACTGTTGTCCTCTTTTTGGTAAGTTTATGTTAGTTCCATATGGCACGATATGATAAAGGTTACATCTTTCATAATGACAATCAAGCATTTGTTTAACTTTTTTTCCTCTTATGTTAAAGTATGTATAGGATGTGAGTAATAAACAGTTTAATTTAGTTACTGTTTTGTTATATGAATAAACTTAAATAAAATGGCTTCTTTTCGGGTCTTTTTTTCCGGATTGTAATAATTAGAAATCATATAGACCCAAAAAATGTTTACTTTTTATAATGCATTCTGCAAGTGGAAAGATTATAGGACTTAGCTTTTTCAATAGCATAAGCATTTCAGGAAATTGCTTATTCAATTTCAAAAGCTTTGTAAGCAGGCAGAGTGATTAGGAAGGTTGCTTTTTATAAGATGTAAGAATCATTAACTTCTGTGACCAGATTTGATTATTACACCACTAACTGATCATCAAAAAAGCAACCTTTTTAATTTTGCTGCGTGTACATTGATTGCTGAATTAGTAATACACTATCAATTATTATTATATTGCAACAATCAGTGTATAAGTAGCAGAATAAAGAAGGTTGCTTTTTTGATGATCAATTAGTTAAATTTAATGATAAGTTAGCACAGGTAATATTTGCACAGTATTTCCTAAGAAACTTCTACATTCAAGAGAATTATTCTCAGATTATTTACCTTGAAAGAAATTTTAAAAAGATTCTGAACGGAAGTGAAGGACCGTAGTATGTAGCAGATTTTATATTTGTGACCATTATTCCCTGTACCTGACTTGGTAGTCAACCTAATGAATATTGAATGATTCATTACTACCATTAATTTGATTTCATTATCCTCTTCAACTAGTTACCAATTATATCTTGGTATTTTCGAGAAATATTTTATATTTTCTTCTATTTATCGCCCCTTTTTTTCTTTTTTTAGACAAGAGATTTTGTATTGAAACTAGCCTTTACTCATTTTCTCTTCATTCTTCCCTATACGTACTTGCATCGTTCAGGAAATGGTTCAATTTCCATTTTTTTTCCTCTCTTTGGCTCTTAATTCTATCTTTGCTGTTTATTTCATTTCATCGGTACTATTGCGCCCATTCTTTCCCTTATTTATGAATAACGGGAAATTTCTGCTCTTTATTGCTTTCCTTCAAGCATTTTCTATTTTGCGTTTCCTTCCAATCCAGTCTCTTCACTCCCTTTCTCTGCCTCTGCTTAGTTAATTTTAGATTTTACATTTTTGAAATCCAATATGTTTATTTGATTTATATTAAAAGAAATGAAAACGGTGGAGAATACAGGTGCATACATTATTTCCTCTGCGCTTCTCTATTTCATTTTCTCTCTCTCTTCTCCTTCATTATCATTACTGTAATGTATTTTATTCATTCAGCTATCTAATATCTATTTAATTTATTTGACCTTTTCAACATCATTTTTGCATGTTAGATCCACATGATGATAAAGTCAAAACTGATTGATTATATGTACCACTCTTCTATGTCTTAATTTATTTCCTTCGAATTTAACCTGCAAACTGTAAAAGTATTATTTGCTTTATCAAATCAGCAACGAAGAATTGTACTAGGCTTGAGCAGTTTCTCAAATAAGTGATATTTAAAAGACTCTTTTTATCCGTTATCATCGTATCACTTTATTTATTTTTTACACTACTATTCATAACAAATGAAACTTTGTCATAATTATACGGTAGAAAATAAATTATAATCCCATCTGTGGCTTTTGTCTAGGTTCTGGATCCATTCGAGGGACAAAATGAGAGATTCGTTCATTGTCACATCGCTTAGTGCAGTATGAAAAGCTTTTTTAAAGATAAATAAATATATACCATGACCTTCTGTGAGTATTGACAAACTATTCCCGAATTTATCATTGTAAAAAAGATCCATGGAGATTACTAATTAATGGTCGATATTATCGATGTCCCCATATACCATTTGTGCTTTCTGCTTGCAATAGGGAGAATAATAAACTGATTAGTCGAATATTGTGTTATATTAGTCATTATTAAAATGACATTTCAAATGATTAATTTTATTTTTACTCAGTTCCCTCCAAAACACCCACTTATTTTGGAGTAACTTTTGCTGGGAAACAAGCAAGTCTACTTTCAGGACGATTAATCAGTTTCGGTGATATAAGGACAGTGATAAAGAGGCAACTGGATTCCAACCAAGTAGCAACAGCTCATTTTTGTTCTTTAATGTTTCTTGAATTAGGAATCGACACATCCGTGACCATACGAATTGACGGAGAGGGAGAGGGACGATCACTCGGTATTTCATTCCGAGTTATCAGGTATCCCTCTCTCTGCTCTAAATTACCGTAATATTGATATTCCACCTACCGTATTTCCACTGCTATTATTTGCTACTTGCTACTCACTGTAATAACTGTTAGCAGTGCCTTGTGATAGGACGAATGATTCGTGGTTAGCAGTCGTCCAGGCAAATGAATGATTAATTTGATTATAATATAATTTCGTTCCAAACAATTGGCACATTAGTCGTGGAAAGGTTGTAGCCGTCGTGTAAGGCGTGTATGGCGCCTTGCATAAATTCTTTAGTGGACAAACCGATACGAACAATCGGTCAATACTTATTCATTGTTATAATGGTAGTGCAGGGTAAGTGAACGTGTCATTTTCACCTTTGACCCTAACATACAGTTAATAACTCTTCACTTATTGCTTTGAGAATATGCAGTGGACGTGTTATATATGTCGTTTATTCCATTTCATCTTTGGCTGATTTCTCATTTGGAATGAAAAAATTATTCTTCAGATATTTATTTACCAAGCATGTTATCGAAATATGCTGAGATATTTTATATTTCCATCTTCTTTTCAATTTCTTATTTTCTAGAAGTGGAAAGTATCGGATGCTTCGTATGTTTCTCGTTCAATGGATCAGACCCATCCTGCGAGGATACATTCAATTCGTCGATATTCCACAAAGAATCAAGTAGGATTGGTATAGGCAACTACCATTATCCTTGCTGGGCTCTTAAGAAACAGAGGCAAGGCTTGTTCCCTGCCGATCACTGCATCAAAGTTAATGGCCATCGAGGTTTGGTATTGATCTTCCTCTTCCAATTAATTTAGAGAAGTTCAAATACTTTGGTGCTGTCATGATTAGTGACTTTTGATATTTAACGGAGTCTTTATCTGACCAATCGAATATTGCACGTGAAAAGTGGTTTACGGACTGAAGTGAATATATTGTAATATTCATTCTAATGCCATATTACAACTAGATTGACATATTGAAATTAAAAGTTTCAGTGGACGACGTTTCACAGACTATGGTAATTCGGACGTGTGCGCTGGATTCGGGTACTTTCACTGCAGATACAGGTATATGTGCAATAGTAAATTGATAAGTTCCTCAAGTAAGATAGGAAAATATGTGAAGTTAGCACGCAAAAGTATTATGCAACATTTAAGGAAGAAAGAATAAATGGATGTAGGAAATGGAGACAAATTATACTTCAATAATAAAATAGCCTCCATCTATTTAATTTCACAGTACCTGCTTCCAGATACAAATTCGATACTTCCTGCCTCTGCTTTGATATACTTTACTAATTTTTGTAGAAATAGTACGTATATCCCACTGTGGCCATTTCAAGTACAAAGGTCATCAGTATTCGGGATGTGTACAGTCATGTGACACCGATGGTTGTAATGGTGCTTCTAGGATCGGTACCCATTTGTATATTATGCCGTACGCAGTACCAGTGATGGTAGTAGTTTTTGCTGCCCTTCATTACCAAAATTTACCTGATTTTATGAATATGTTAATAGAAATCGTTAATAGGTTGTCTACACATGCCCTCATTCATAATTCTTGTTACATTGCATTATTAGTTGTACTGAGTTACGTATCTCTCCTTATCATTGATGTTTCGTGGACACCATTTCTATGTAATCACTTAGCGTTGTTATCACTACGGTAACATTTGAACAGAGTACCACCAGTGGATATTTGTTACTCCTTCCGATATAATGAGATCCAAGGGAATAAAAAGTAGATTGAGGACTGAAGAAAACGAGGAATAGTATTTAGAACAGAAATCATTTCGAAATATTAAGTTTTTGTATGATGTATAATTAATTGTGTACTACACTTTTTGACCTTATCTTACATGTTTCCCACGCACTGTGCGTGATGTACGGCACTGTCTGACAAACAAAACGTGTTGTATATATATTTCAAAGCAGTTTAATCTTACTGTGATTTCGGATGTTGCTTGATGTCAGTGTTTCTTTTCCTGTATGACAGATAAGAGACCATTTTGAAATATTATGAAGCTATTAAATCCCGGCAGCAGTGGCCTGTGCAAGTTATCTGGCACTCACTACTTACTGCATTTCTCGTGAACAATTCAACAGGATCACTTGCCGCATCTTTCTTCCCACTTCTTGAACTTCCTAGTTCTTGGAACAGACTGCTAAAAACCGAGCAGCATGATGTCACCGGATGAAGAATTCCACACTGTTCTGCAGTCTTGCCTCACTACTGCAGTAGAAGTTGATACAACTTCGCACCTCGATAACACTCATTACTTCAGTACTAAAGTGATACATGTATTCGTAAAACAAAATGAAACTGTCTACATCGATCCTGGTAATTACAAGTCTATTGCGCTACCACATACCACTTGTCCACAACTTTGTATTACTAAATGATTAACCTCGCGGTATGGCGAACATGTCATGCCAACCGTTTCGTTCAGTAAAGCGCTGCATATCATATGTTACTTATGGCAACAGTGGAAAAGAAGAAAAACAGTTGTTGGGAAATATGCGGAATCCCTTTCAAATCGCAAACTTCGAATAACAGCTGTCAATAAATGCATAACGAATTTACAACTGTAACAAAATCGCCAATTCGAATTCACAACTCGAGACTACAATACTGAACAAGAAAAAAGGAATAAACGAAACATTTTGAATGGATATATAAAACTCACTACATTTCCACATGAATTCAGGAGTGCAAATGAAATTATATCATTTTACACTAAAGTTTTTAAAAATACAAATATCAAAATTAAGCAGTGGAATATACAGCATAGCAAACAGTGCCCAACAATTCCAATAGGGAAATTATCTAAGTTCGAAGGGTGAAGGAAGTAAAAAGCGACGAATTTCGTTGAATAAAATGATTCTGACATCATCAAATTTTCCTGTCATTGTTGTGCATGAGAGGGACTCATGGTAATCCACTGGATCTATCTGAACGATGCATAACAACAGTAAATGGGATAAAAGGGAAATCCAACGTGATAACAAGAAAATACAAGTGGTCTTCGGTTTGACAGGAACTGGTAAATGCTACAAAGTTTGCCCGCAAACTGCTGTGGATCTCAACAAATTAATGTCAAGAAATGCCCAGAATTAATGAAAAGGAAAATTCTGAAGATGACCCAATAGAAAAAAAAAGTTGCTAAAACACAATACTTCAAGCCTTGTTGCAACAATCAAGGATCTTACTAATCTTCAAAATCAGAACATGTACTGTGGAACTAAACCTATAATCTTTTTTTTTCTTATTCTGTAACATGAAACTCCAATATATCGCAGTGAAGGGAATCTTCTGTTAGCTAGAGCTATTCATTACCGTTAAACAGATAAGAAAATAGCAAAAGCAGAAGTATATAATGGATTTAATTGAATGAATGAAGGCAAAGGAGCTAAAGGTGGAAGAAGGTAAGGATGTGGAGAACAGGACGAGGACGGAAAGTAATTTGTAATTTCGAAATGCGTCCTAACTTCAAAACAGACTACAAATACTTCCCCTTCCTCTCTTCTCTTCCGTACTCTTCTGCTGTTAATGCTTCTAACAGTGTAGGATAGTTATCTGGACAAGTAGCAATCGTTCTAGCACTGCATAATTAAGTATTTTAACGCTGTCAAATATGGACAAAGAAATTGATAACACAGTTACAAGGGAGCAGAAAAATGCGCATTATACACAGCAAATTCGTTACCCACGAGGGAAGAACATGAAATTAGTGTGACTTCTCATGACTGGTACCAGAGGCCGTAACTGCTGACTTCTTTAGGAATGGCGGTATCTTTTCATCGATCCTGAAAACGTAAGATTTTTACTGAATCAATCTCTTCCAGCATTCGTAAGTGAGAGTTAACTGAATCCAATCAGATTAAGTTCAACGAAATCGCTCAGCAAATAGAAACGTACTCAAATAAAAAATTCAGCATTTCCATATATGAGATTGCAAAAATAGTAAGAATCCCAAATAAAGGACTTTATAAATTCTCACCGGAAAGGCCCAAGTACTTAAGGATATTATAATCCTTCAATTTGCATTGGAAATAAACCGTCTCACAGTAACTTTAAAAGAAAAAAAAACTAAATTGTATACTTACATTTTGTTTATGTTATCGACGTGTTGCTTTGCAATTAAGATATTGCGATCAATGGGCTCCTGGTAAACCTCATATACTTTGGGGATGGTGAATACAGCTAATAAAGCTGGAAATGAACAAGTGATACATAACTCTGCACCGCCAAAACTCCTACGGAGAAACTTTGATTCTGGTAAATGTCAATTCTGACAAACTGTGACCTAATATCTGAACTGCGCCTCCTTATCCATTGAAATTGTTTGATTTTCGAAAAATGAAACTTATCAGTAAAGTAAACATTCCATAAACTCTACACATATACTACAAAAAAAAAAAAAAAAAAAAATGTAGTAACCCACCAAGGATCAACAGAGAGAGACCAGAGAACCAGTAGCTGACGTATGTAAGCGCCCAAAGCAGAAGGCCAAACTGAAAAACCTTACTGTGGTACTGAGAATACAATTTTCAGCTGAGTCGCCCATCCATTCTTAAAGTGTAGAAAAGTATTCGATGCCGTAAAATACAATCATACTATATTTGAATAGCAATGAGGCACATTATCCTTTGTCGCATGATATCAATATCACCGACAATGTTTTTTATTTTAAAATTTTCACAGCCGAGGTCAATGTCAAAACTTAGGGACAAAAAAACAAAAGTCACCTTGACGCTCTCCACAATATTTTCCGCCAAAAATAACCGCCTAAGCTCATTACCGATCAACTGCGCATACTCGATAAGTGCATCTACTTGCTGATGCACTTTTTCTTTAGGCAAATGAAATTCTCGGTTCTCCAAATAAACCCTGAATGCAAGTGCTTTCAAAATCTGATAAAGATCGAAGCTAAGGTATCAAATAAATGCAATATCCTTTTTGCTGACGAAAATGTGTCACTTTTTTGTTAATGAAAGATTTGTATTGAAAATGTAATACTTTTCCTTTTCTCGCATTTTAATTAATTGCTTTGAATACGCAAAAACCAAACACTCGATTTGCAGATGTCTCTGTTGAATTTATTTAAAGAAATGGATGACAAAGAATGCACATTAAAATATGATAATGCAAAGAGCTGTCTCACCGGTATGGATTCGTACCATCTGTTTTCTTAATCTGCGCTTCAATCAACTTGTAAATACGAAAACCGAGCGTGCCACCAAGGACTGATAGGCCAGCATAGCTAAAGACTGCAATCAGTGGAAATTTGGCCAGCACGAGCAACATAAGAATACTGATGCCGAGTATTCCACCAGACTTTTTCGGATCACGCCAGTAAACTATATCCAGAACTGTAAAGAGAAATAGGCGCTATGCAGTTGCAGGTTAACTTCTTCCTAATTCTATAACTGACTACTCTACCAGCAAATAAAAACCTTGCAAATGGTCATCAAATATACTAATATACTGAAACGGAAAGTTAAACGAGATAAAACAAATACTATAAGACTAAACATTAAATCAGTTTATGAGCAAAACCTTTTCTATCCATGAGCAGTTTGCATCAAACTATACACTTTCAAACTATACTTTATATTATTCTTAATGCTGTCAAGTCAAAAACATATACAGAGGCAAAAATTAAGTCAGCAATTAGGAATCCTAACGCTTCTCCCTTCCAAACTGATTTTTTCGCAATGTCAATTTAAAGTTTAGTGGTAAGAAATACAAAAAAAAAAAAAATCACATTGAATAAAGGAAATAACAAAACGACAAAGAATTTGATATTCTAAGTTTTACGAGATTAGTAGTGAAGTGAAATCCTGCCTCTTTCGGTGTACGGTCTCTACTTAAACTGGAGCAAAAATTCCCGCAGAATTAATACAGTCTCCACTTTTTTAAAAATATCCTTAAATTGCTAATCAAGTAATTACCATCTTGTTTGTGTGATAAGGCTCGTTTGCTAAATTGGCCTGCAGCATGAAGTGTTACTAAAACAGATGCGATCAATGCCGCTGTAAGGCCAAACCGAAGAATGGTACGAGCTGTTAGTGAGATCAGGGAATAAACGGCTCGGAACAGGACATCAAAAATACCTGAACTACCAGCGCTTGAATCTGCCATTGTAGTAACGCACAGTGCTGTTAACCTGATAAATTGCACTTAATGCAATAACCACAAATTTTTACAGTGCAACAATCTCAAATTTACGCACGCGTAAGAAGAAGGCTAAAACATTTCTAGTGAGAATAACACAGTATTTCTGACGGCAGGAAAAAGTGATACACTAGATAATAAATTGAAGAATCGGAACCCATCCGGAAAACCTAGCAGACCCGCAACCTTTAATCAGTTACGAGTTCTGTAGATAAGCAATAAAAGAGACCGATTTCGATGAAACCTGATTCAGAAGAGGTGCTGTCCTCTTCCCGACAAATGCATAACGACTGAATAGAAAAATAATGGTCAGTTGTGGTAACAACGATAAAACACTGTAAGAGCAGAGAAGTTGATTTTGCATTAGCTAACAGTTGGGATCACTTTTAAAACTACCAGTGCTTTTCGTAGCAATCAAACTACTGAAAGCTGTCGTCACCAAATCTTAATGAGCGACAGAGATGCTCATCCCGAAATACCATTTAAGGACTGATAGAAAATAACTGGGATGAAAAGTTGCTGATAAGTGGAGGATTTTGATCTAAGACAGCTCGACAGCATTCCACTAATCTCGGAAAATCGGATAACTCTAGGCCTGACCCATCAAAGCGGAAAATCTCGGAACAATCAATGCCCACTCCTCATCTCTGCTCATTCACTCTCCTTTCTATGTAACGCTAGCATCAACAATATCACCCTGTGTGTAGGTACACTCTGTGCACCTCATCCCTTCCTTTCTAACATATATAAGCATAGACATTATGAGTCACCACTTGTCGCAGCTCTAGTAGCAACGATGACACTGCAGAAGAGAGACATGAAAAGAAACATAGAGTAAATTTATGATTGACCTCTGACTTCTTTGATAATTTAACTCGAAAAGGTATTTATCCACACAAACACAAATGAAACATTCCATAAGGCCATGAGGTAAATAAGGTAAATAAAGTAGCACAAATGGGCCCACATCTGCTGACGAGTCTACAAAGTGAAGAGATGAAATAAGGTGTAGAGGGATAATAACCTGCAGCTGAAGTTTATGACTGGAATAAAATAAAATAATAAAAATATCCCGGTTGAACAGGACTGGAAAATCATTCTTTTCCCCATTTGTGATACTCAAGTCAACTACTTATAGCTGTGGAAGAGATGAACTGTATGTTCGAAGAAAATGATGATGGAATAACTACCGTGAATGGGTATTATATCGATAATGGCCCAAATTTATCCTCAAAACTGCAAAATATTCCATGCAAAGGACAGAAGATGAAAGTTTCTACTAATACTATTTCCACTGCTGTAGCTCTACCGTCAATTGTGTCAAGATTGGAGAGAGTTTTAGTCATTTGGGGAAAAACAATTACTGATAAGTTCCCCCTCTGTTGATTTGTACTGTTGAGGAAAGAATCAATGTAATTCGGTGTAAACTCGCCAATCACTCTATCACAGTTCCTTTTTCCTTTCTCGAGCTGAAAGACAAGTGCTCGATGCAGCTTGCCTAGTAATGACTGCCTCGAAGAACCAAACCCTCTATATTGATTCAGAATGCAAAAAAAAAAAAATGTTTTGGTGATGTTGCTGCATTTCCAGTCAATGTGTTGAAGACAGAAAAACTCTGATGGAAAAGAAAATGAATTCCTTTAAGATATTACAAAGAAAAAAGGATGCCTATGCGGAAAACTTAAGACTTAACAGATAACCAATCGAATAACTATTTTTCAACGTTAAGTTAATGGCGCTTTAAAACAGAGTTACTCTCAAGCTTCCACTTGAACTTTTATTGGAAGATACGTTTACTTGGTACCAAACCGGTATACGTTTTTACCATAACTGAGGACCTCAAGGATACTGCTTCATCACGTATCAACTTCTACGAGATTTACGAAGTTTCAAAAACATCGCACAGCTCATAATACATCAAAGGAATTGTTGTTACTAGACATAACACATAGAAAAGATCGATTCAGTCTTCTTTCGCTGCTTCTACATGCCCCCTATGCTTTCTTTAACAGTGTATGGAACATATGCTTCTAGATAACATAAACAAGATGTATGATACAACCAACCAACCGAACTAACAATCATCATGTCTAATGTGTCAGACATAGTGGATGCATCTATTCACCCAGCCAACCAATTATCTAATATACTAAAGAGAATAGACGCAGTCTCATAGCAGCTGATTTAAGAAAGCACCCGCGATGAGGTATGACACAAGTTTTTGGCAATACTACATTTCAAATGTTAGCAAGCGACAAGCAGTACAACGTAATATATCGATCAATTCAACTTCGGCCCTGCTCAAGCCTTGCTGAATATGATATTGTAATTTTTCTTCATAGTAACAGTTGATTAACACAATTATGCAAAAACATCAAAAATTAATAACCCGGACTATAAATTATCCCAATGAAAACAAAATCTAAACATTATTAAAGTGGTAACTTACGTCTTGGATCCATATCCTTCAAATTAAACTTGACACCTTGTGCACTATTTTTTAGTATAGAACGTGGATATTCACTACCAAAAGCTGAAAAATTTGTCTAACTTTCATTTTATCTTTACATTTCCAAATTATATCCTCAATCTTTTCCTTTCAAAAACTTTGACGGCTTTGACATTATGTTACTAAACCACGGGACGACTAATCCATTCATTCAATATGGCATTTCCCAGAGACAATACACTACATGTCGAGAAAACTCGTCCTAGCTTCCTGCAAAAAAGTGTCATAACGTCAATTCACCTTATCTAACAATACTTGATCGTAGAAATATAAGAGGATGAAAGTTAGGCTCATTTTCCAAAATCTACAATACAGGAAATCAACTTTTCAAAACCTTATTTTATAAGGTTACTTTGTCCATTCCAGATAGTTTAAAAGCACTCCATTATTTACGGATACCTACTGCTTTACAACAGTGTCAGAGTGCTGTGAAATGTTAAATGAACCTTTCTTGATACTACTGACTGAACTACCAGTACCTAACAAAAATTTAAGCTGCGCTCAATTTAGATTTAATTTTCTGATGCTAAAGATCTAGCTGCCCCTATAGCAAAAGGTGAATATCATAAATTACCTTGCACTTCTTTTAACTTCTACAATGCGCATAATAACCCGCCGATTTCTAAAAGACAATATTCGAAGGGAATGTTGATGCAGGCAAATGAAGGCGCAAACTTTTAAAATTATTGCAGAATGACCTTCAATCATACAGGTCTTCGCCCCTAAGGTCATCGCAGTAGGGAATAAGAATTATTTTTAAAGAAAAAAGGAAATAAAATATGGAAAAAAGCATACACAATTTACGCGCTGTTTGTCCCACATCGATCGTTGTCGGTTTCACGTCTTCATCATCGAGCTCCTTTGGTGGTGTCGGTGGACGAGGAGATAATTCGAAACCACTGCAAGTAAATAACTTTGGATCACATGAAAATTCAAAATATAATACGAGTTACATCCTTGCCATCTTTCTTCCAGTGTGAATCGTTTATTCATATTTGGTTAAATCATATGCAGCAGGATTTACCTTTGTTTCGATGAGTCAGAGTCGCCGCTGAGCAGCACCAAATCATCAGCTGTCTGCAATGACGAAAATTTGAAAGATTTTATCTGGTTTTATAAAACAATTCATTCAATAAAACAGAATTGATATCGATAGATGATTTGCACTTCCTCAATAAACTTACAGTTTACACAGCCTGAAGTTAATCAATTACTGATTAAAAGAAGACCAACTTGATGTGGAATAGTCAAAGGTCCTTTTCTATCGAACATACTCTGTTCTGCACCACCATCATCTGAAACATCAGAAATACAAACAGATATATACTCCACTAAAGCTATGAAAAAGAATAAATGTATTTCAAGCAAATGCAAAACTGTAAAAAAACAAATCACTAAAGCTTGCCGTGTTCTGGAGAAGTTGCAGAAAACATTTTTTCGATCATCGAATCTACTTTGTCGTGTACATCGATAATTTGATCATGTATTGAATCCCCTGAAAAAGAGTAGTCATGCAAGACATACTTACGAATTACTATAAATTATTTTAAAATATAGACAAAAAAAAAAATTGATTTCTTGGTTAATTTTGCTGATGATTTGACTTGAATGACTTTAAATAGGACATTTCCTTCGCTTAAATTAAGCAGATAAATGGAGAATATATTGCTAATATCATCATTAGCCTTCTCTGCTGGTTAATTATCATGTTATTTATATGCAGTGGTCAAGTCACACTTGAAAGCTGTATGTAACGTTAGAAGGAAATGCGAAAAAGTAATTCCTGTGTTGTTTTACCAAGTCACCAGCAAATTTAGTTACGAAAATCAAGGTTTTTTTTTACAATGAAAAAAGAAAATATAATCTCCCTTCCCTCGCCCAATGAATCTCCTTCGGTCAATCTTTACTTATTGGAAAATATTACGTAAATGTTACACATATCTTGTAGAAATAATAATAAGTTAAAATGTGATATTAAAAGACAATTATGAAGACGAAATGTTCAAAATAAAAGAAAATATAAAAATAAGCATGGCTCACCTGCAACTTGTACCGCTTCCTTAACACCAGTGTCTAGATTTGGGTGGCCCAAACTGATGTCTCCAGCTTGGTCAGTATACTGTCTCCAATCTAAGCCCCACTGCTGTGCTGGGTAATCTGCAACCTGATGGCCTTCATGCACCGGTTCGTTGAACACTGCACGGTTTCTTGCACTGTGCTCTGAATTATTAAATCATCGGTCTGTAGAATATGTGAGCTATGTTGTCCTACTTGATTCTGTTTCAGAGTATAAATCAACCGTATATGGCGTAGAAGCTCCTAATTTTGTGATTCATATTAAAGACGACATCTTTATCAGTACAACCATTAGAACGTTGAAGTTTTATGTCAGAACCTGACATAAAGAAAAAGATGCAGTAAAAGAATCTTTTAATGACAGTATCGCCAAGCCGATACTCACTGAAATTGCAAGTACGAAAATCTTAAAGCACTTCCCTTTCTTGGCATTTGAAGCCCTACTATTCTGATTCAAGAAGCGAATTAACTCAAATCCATATTCATCAATTTCGAAGTACTTCACTAACTATCTCCACTTCTTCTTGCTTTTTTTTCAGCAGTATCAAAAGCATGCTAAGTGATACCTAAAATCTCATAAACCATACCATCAAACTCGTCTTTGAAAGTGTGCACTGCTTTGTTTACACCTTCCTCCAACGAATGTGCCACATCCACACCCATACTTCGGGCTTCTTCCGCTGCACTTGAGACTCCGTGGATTATTCCAGATAGCACATTCGACGCAGTATCCCTTGAAGGAATCTCCAATGACTGATATTCCTTACCTCCGCTCTGTTCCGTCACCTCCTTTGTCTTGTTGCCAAAAGCTTCGCTTGTTACCTTGGTGGCATCACTCATGACCTTATTCGCTACATTCACTACTTTTTCAGCACCTGCAATGGGCTTAATAAAAAAACTGCTTCATTTTTTCTGCCTTTTCTTCTCCACTGTATTGAAACTAACCTGAAAGGAAAGAAATTCCAAAGCTATTTGAAGAACGAAGTGATGCATTTTAATTTAGATAGAGTCTACTTAATACTAATAAACTCCTCTGTAAAAATAAAAACCCCAAAGATTCCTTGGTCCAACACCGATAACCATTTATCACTTCTTTAGAAATCCCGAACAAGACACCCAAAGTTTAAGGAGTTATCACATCTCTTTTTTTTGCCTTGTTCAGATTTCAGTACTATAGTTGGGTTTACAGAAAAACTACGAAAATAAATAAGTACTGTAGTTATAGGCAGTGTGCTACCTTTTGTTCGTAAATTAAACCTACGTATGCCAGGGACAGCTTCACAGATGTTTATCCTTTTCAACAGTACCGCTGAAATTATCAGTACATGCACTCACCTGTACTGGCTATATCGGTTACTTTTTCAATCACACTCTCTGTAAACTCTTCAGCTCTGGGCAAAATACCGCTAAATGGTTCTTCCGACGTAAATCTGTGATCCATTACGTTTTCCTAAAAATAACATTATTAGCTGTTGGAGAATATTATTTCTAAAAGGGAAAGTTTTAAACTTCCGTCTCCAATCACTGTAACATTATTTGCTGCTAGAAAGTAATAACTGCAGAGGAAATGTTAGATAACTCTTATTTAAAATTAGCAGTTGGAAATAGCATCAAATTAGAGAAATATGCGCTTCGTGCATTTCAGAAAAGGAAACTTCTTAATATCAAGAATGCAAGAATACGTGGAAATGCCTAACTGCAAGTACATCTAATATCGATAGCATTGATGAATAAGGAAAAAATCTAGCCTAAGCCTGTCTGATCAATAGTCAGACTAGTCCTGTCTTTTATTAGAAGGCTTAGGTGTCTCTTAATGCAACGAGAGGAATAAGAAACAACTTTCAACAGCGCAGGCAAGGATATAAGTGCCAGTAAAAACTGAACACGAACAACGGAATAGAAATGAAAGAAGAGAAGTGAGAGGAGGAAGTGAGGGAAAAAGAAATATACAATGAGTAATGAAAAGAGTGTTAAAGACAAACAAAAAAGAACTGACATTACAGGCAAATCTGCCGCAGTGAAGTGGATAGAGCGTTATTTAATAACGATTCTTATTTATAATAACTGAAGGTGTAGTTTCAATAAACTAGCTGCAAAAGAAGGAGTGAAACATTTTGTGCAAGAGAATGAAAGGGAAAGGGAAGGGACAATGCGCGAAGAATTGCTAGGAGGAATAAATAACAAGACTGATGCGGACTGGTTTTCCCATTATTTTATAATTCTCTATTATTCCTCTATCTCTCTGTGCCTCCACTCAAACAAGACTGAAAGCAGTACTGTTCAAGTAGAGACACGTTACATGATGCTAACAATCGTTCTCTTCCAAACTGTTCTTTATCTCGCGAACAAAACAAATCAGCACCAAGAGGATCTGCTGGGTTCCATGCTCGCCTCAAAAAATGCATTGGAGACAATCGATAATGGATTTGACAACGGATGAATTATCTAGCTCAACCTTTCTCCCGATCTCCTCGTGTCCGACCCTGCTGATGCTGATCAGTCCGGAGGGCAGGTGGATAAATTTCAGAAAGGTTTTCGAGACAGGATATACAAAGACCCTGTCCCAGGATCAATAGCTGCAGTGTGATAAACAAGTAGTTGTCATCTCGACAGTAATTCCAAAAGTCACTAACTTACAACTTCACGAGCAAATTCTAGAATCCACGAGTCAGAAAACATTTGATATAGTTATGCTTACTTTTAAAATCTTAACAGAGATTCACTACTTCGAATCTTGGTAGATGTAAAAGAGATGTGAAAAGATGTGAAGAAGTATTACTAGGAAGGGTACTATGAAATCAGCATTAATAAGTAGGGAGTGACATCAGCACATACAGAAGAATGAACTGGTATAGGAATAGGAGATGAAGCTGTTCTAACAAATTTCAAGTAACTGAATCGAAGAACAAAGATATTCCTTCGGCTAAATTTGCAACGCATAAATTTTTTAACTAGATTGCGAAAAAATTTTGCAATGGAGATGAAATATTCAGCGGAGTATAAATTATTGGTCAATAATGAGAATTCCACTTTCGCAGCGATGAGCACCTTATTACAATCAATATCATTTGGAAAAATTAAAAAACTTCCAATGCTCTGAAACTATATTTCCCTCACAAATCAAATGATTTTTAATTTGGAACAGAATATTAGTAATTTGGAACATTCACTATCAATCTCCTAGAAGTCTAGCGACTTAAAAATAAATATGTCATTATCATCTAATATTTCTGTTGCGCAGCACACACCGACTATAAATGGAAAACTACTGTGCAATTATTTACGATTTCGAAGGAAATTAATTTTATTCTTTACAATGTTCCTTGATATATTTAATTGTCTGGAATCTGTTGATGACTCTGAATACGACCTAAATCTGTATAGCTATGGGAAGGTAATTTCTAAATGGAAATAACAGAGACATATATTTCATCCTCACTCTCTCAATAAAAAACAAAGTGACTATAAAATAAAAGCAAATGAAATAAACTGAGAGAGAAATAAGGCTTGGAACATGGATGAAGAATGAGTATGACCTAAAATTGGTGCAATAACTAAACATTTATTTACTAGTTCTTTTCATTTATAAAAACCTAAAACAAACGAAATTATTAAAATATGTGTTGAACCAAATAAATTATTTGGTTCAACACATATTTTAAGAACTTTATTTATTTCAAAAGCTTTAGGCTCACACATAAGCAGTGATCAAAAACTCACAACAGGATTCTGATCTTTTTCCCTCTCCTGATTATTCTTATCATCTTTATGCAACTGTAACAGTTGTTCCATTTTGAATGATAATGTATCACCGACTGACCCATCACTGAAAGACGTCAATTTGAAAAAATTGTGAGGACTACCAACGAAAAATGAATTAATCCAAACAGTAACTGCTACAGTGGATAAATGTATATTTCAGCAATACTGCTTCAAGTCATTTTTTTATTGCTTGCTTCTTCACGCAGCTCAAATTCCAGCAAATAAACTCAATTTAAGAAAAAAGTAGTACTTAACAAAACTCAGCGTCAAATAAAACCAAAATTTTGAATTAACGTCAGAAAACAGTTCAGAATATGCCTCGAATAAATCACACTCGAGGTAGGATACATGTAAAAACACTGAAGTATGATAGTTCAAACACCCACTTTAAGGTAGATTTTTCGAAATTTAAAAACATAATAATCCTGTGTTAGAAACCTCAATTTCACTTTCACAACTTGTCATTTTCTTTCGTTCAGTTCCGAATTACCTTAAAAATAACATAAAAATCCAGATTTCTCTTTTCCTACTCTCAATATTTCTTAAATACTTATTTTCTAGTTCATCATCACTTCAAATAACCAGATATATTTAGACTAAAGCCATTTTGTATAAGATGAAAAAGTCAAAAACCTTTATATTCAGATGTAAACAAAACAGGCGTTTATGAATTTCTGCTAATGCAGTACTTTTTAATCATACAATTCGTATTCGAAATGATAACCTCTGGTGAAAATCGCTGTGTTCCACTTTAACGAATTCATTACTACTTCCATCAGAAGAGCTTGATGGACTAGGAGCAGTTACATCATATACCTCTCGAACAGCAATGGTATGTGGTGTCGTTGTAAATGGTACGGCTGGTGAAGGTGCAGTATCAGGTAGACCACTAATAACAACCGGTTCGAAATCCAGCTCCGTTTCCTGCAATATTTCCAAAGTGATTTAGGAGGAAAAAATTCTCTTGTCATGTATTCTTTCAATTAATTATTTTGAAGATCTGTTTGAATTCTTTGCTTCGAATAATCATCCATTGTCTTTCTTCTCGTCCATGAAGATATCATTTTCAAGTCATCCGTAATAATGCTCTCCTTTGAAAGAAGAAAAATCTAGTTTAATGAATGCTATGCATTACTGCACAGCATGTCATATGTGCTTGCCATAACATTCAACCATGAGTTCCATTTCACAAATCTTTACAATACTCATGCTAAAATCATTAATTAATTATGACAGTATGAAGTGAGTAAATGAGTGAGGAGAGTATGGATTGAATGAATAAGTGAGGACTCTGTAATTCGCCAGTAAAAAAAAAAGAAAGGGATTTAAGTAATATGAACACTTTTAAAAGACTAGATGTAGAACAGCGAAAATATTAGAAAATAATGGAAACTCTTTGGAATTAAACCTTACGTGCGTAGAAGACAAGGATGTTGTAAGTGACTGATCCTTCTGATAAGACTTGGAATCAGAATCCATTGAAAACGATGACGTTTATAAGCCTAATTAAGCTTATTGTTTAGTTATACCTGAAGGGAAAGTGAATTTAAAATTAATTTTGAAATTCTCCATATCCTGACCAATTTTTCAATCTGCAAGTTTTGTGTAACATGTAGATTATTTGCGAACTTTATCCCGACAATATAAAAAGTTTTGATCAATAACAAATCTTGGCAAAAATTTGCCGTTCAAAACCTTTTAACGCAACTTAATCTCAAAGTGTCTAGACAAAGTCCGAAAATGCATGAGCTAGCGTCCATTAAAAAAATTATGGAAAATGAACAGTAATTAATTGCATATGCGTCGCGTATGCTTAATTCAACTGTATTTTAAGGATGTTTATTAGTAAAAGTGGAAATGATTAAATACATGAACTGTGGTCGGACTCACTGATTCGGAAAGCTTTTTGAGATTCCCTTGGAATCTACCAGGTTAAGGAAAGAAGCTGAAGTTATGCTGGCCTACACACGCAAGTTCGTCTACGTCAAGTACGTGTAATTGCACGTCCTGCGCTAGTAGAAGGCCAAGAAAAATCGAAATTTCACCAAATTCAAAATGAAATATGAAAACTCGTTGTTCACTTCTCAAAATCAATGACCTCTTTCCTTCTCTCTCCCTTACTATTTCGGACAATATCCTTCTTCTCCTGTTCCTCTCTCTCCAAAGCACTCTTTCGGTATTCATCCTGAAATATCATTAATGATATCAGTGATGGAAAAAGCGCCTTTTATCGGAGTCTCGACCGTAACACAGCAAATAATAAAAAGATATTGAACCTTTAATAATCACATGGGGTCACAAGAAGAATATCACTAATTAGCTAACATGAGTCATTTTCTAGGCTCATTTGAACTTTGTTAAAGCATATTAGACTACAAATTTCGACATAATTCACAGTCCTGTTTCTTTCACTGTTTACCTTGTATCAAGTTTTATTAGCTATTCCTTATGACAGTATAATTTAAAAAAACAACAATAAAACTTGTATTATGTAAAGGGAGATACGTATTAAGCAGAAATAATGTGTCGTTTAGAAAGGAGGACGACACGGACACTGATATCATTTCATATCACGCCATATTAAATAATATATCAATGACTGATGACGGCATGTTGAGTCAGTCAGTTGCTACTTTTTCATTTTGTAGTTGTGTGGAGGAAGATGCCATTAAACAAAAGGGTTTGTCGGTTAGAAAGACAATGAATATCCTGTCATATCATATCATATCATATCAAATGAAAATTGTGGCGTCATATTGGACCGTTCTTCTTCATTTTTCCATCACTGGAAAAGCAATTAAAAACAGCTCATTGATCATAATGAAGAGGAATAATGAAAGAATGGGAAGTTTCCAGCTTCTCGGTGAGAAGTAGCCTACCCTCACCTCACCCGTAGCCTACCCTCACCTGTACCCTACTCTCACTCATCCACTTCCAATTTATTTGTCCTATTTATTAAAAGCAAATCATCCGTTCCTCTCCTCTTAATTTTCCTCCCCGCAGTCGTCCTCATTTCAGGAGTACCGACTATCTGGTTCTATCATTTCAAATCATAACTGAGATTGGAATATATTCTTCACCTCTAGCAGCACATGTTGTCAACCTCAACTTGTTTCATTCTTCAACTCATTGCTAATCTCATTGCATATTCTTTCTGTGAGTTTATTTTTGAATATGGTTCAATTTGATAGTCCAGAAAAGCAGTTTGATAAGCAAGAAATTCAATTAATTAGATTCATTGACTCGTTAATTCTGAACAGATTTTACGCAAAAAAAGAACGATCCGTTTTGACCAGCGCTAATCAAGAAGTTATTATACTTTCTCATAAAAAAAGGAAAAACTCAAAAAGAAAATTTGCAGTCTTTATGTTCAAGGATTTTCTCCTCTCTAGAAATTCGAAAACCGTGCAGAAGGTAAGGCAGCTCTTGTCAGTACTGTATCTTAAATTCAGTGAAACTTTTTTATGAGTCATTTTAGCAGCCTTATTTTCAGGTGATCAAACTGATGTGGAACCGCAATTTAGTCCTTTAACACCGTATCAAACCGAGGATTCATTACCACCACCAGTTTATGGCGTTCTGGAAGATGGATCCGAGACAATAGCTACCGAGAAATTGCAAGTACCAGAACAAGTCCGCAGTTGGAGTAAACAGTATGGTACTAAAATAACCCAAAGATCTGAAATTTCACCACCGCTCTATGGAAAATCGTTGTCTTCCTTAAGATCAGACAGCGAAAAAGGAAAACAGAAAAGTTGGGATATACCGCCCGGTGCGAAGCTTATTGGTTATAATGTGCAAATGATAGCTGGCTATATACCAACAGTTTACCTAAACAATATTAATCAGAAATATGGTAAGGAAAGTTGGCAATCGGAAGAACTGAATCCACCTACGGATATTTATATGAAATATCGTCCTGGCTATAGAATGAATATGAATTATAAGAGTAATGGAAAGAATAATAAAGTGGATACTGTAGTTGCTCGGACAGATTGGCCGAAAGTCAACGGTGATGGTGATCAACTGAGAGATGAATCTGTTGACAAAACAAATTTTACCCAAAAAAAGAGTAGGTTTCTCGAAAAACGAGAAGATTCAGCAGTTATCGATAAGATCAGTGACACTACTAGTGCTACAGTGATGGATTTCGCTGACTTTTTATGGCCGATTGATGGAGGTAAAACGAAAGTTCAGGAACAAAATAAGAGAAGTGAATCCAAAAGCGAACTGAGTCTCAGCAGTACCACGATGGGCAGTATAAGTTTTGGTCCTTCTACGGAAGCAAACCTTTCAAATTTGCAGCAAAGCGTCGACATCATAACTACGACAAATGTAAGTTCTCGAGATAGCAGAAATCGGTTAGGAGCTGAAATTTCGAAAAATTCTGTTTCGACTAGTACGAAAAGTATTTCGCACATGATATCGTTACATGATGCTGATCCAACATTATTTAATTTATTTCATATAGGAAAGGGAAATTCACAAACAGGTCGGTCGATCACAGCACAAAATAAGAACGAGTTGGGAAAGAATAGATATGATGATGAAGTGATTGGAAATTCTGCCTCAGTATCAAATAAATCACATGGTGGAAGCAGAAAAGGACTTCCTTCGCTTCATGAATTTGCTTCGGCAAAACCACGAATGAATTACACCGACAGGCTTTTTCTGAGCCATGCAACACTGATCCCTGAGAAATTATCAGAAATGCAGGTATTACGAAATTCCAGGATATTAGTGCCAGTGGTAGTACCAGAAACGATCACTAAGAGTAAAATCGACAGGAATCCATTTGTAACTGAAATCCCGATTATAAAAGAATATGGACGTGAAACAGCACTTAATAGTGATGGACTACAAGATTTTCAGATTACTCAACCAGCAAGTTTCCAAAAAAAATTATTGGGAACGGTGAATGCTCTGAAGCAAATGATAGAAGTGGACACTACTTCTTCTGAATCTGAAGAAGATTATTCGAAAACAAAACAAAATATGGATGGTAACGGTGGTAATTCCTTTCCTTCTAGTTCAGAAGGCTGGAAACTTGGAGATTCAGATAAATCCTCAAGCAGGAGTATGAACATTTCTGAAAAGGAAAAAGGTAAAAAAATAGATCACCATCAGAACTTAAATGGTACGTTCGGATACGAAGAGCCGTTTCACGGAAGAGAATTTTCTGACAGTGATCAGGATAGTGTTGATGAGCTACCGAAAAGAAGGCCAATGGAACTGATTGATCCTGAAAACCAAAATAGTGATGATGACAATCGAAGAAAAAATGGAAATTTCAAAGATGATTATGGTGGAAACGATGACGATAACATTGATGATATTGATAGTGATAACGACGACGATGATGATGATGATGACCATCCTGATAATCCGAAAGTGGAGTTTAGTGGCGAAGAAACGTTTCAATCACAAGAAAATAGCGAAAATATGCAGTCAAATGATGGTCATATCTTTTCTCCGGGACAAATTCCAAATTTTGTGGAGTGGTTGTCCAGTTTACCGATTCAGCCTGCTTTTCCGTTTAATACTAACAGTGCTGGCATCGGTTATCATTCATTACCTTTTCCCAATTTCTTTAGAGGAAGTAGAAGAGAAGATGAAAGTGAAACAGGTGAGAAAGAAGGAAAGCGTTTAGGTAAGTTAAGGAAAGACAAGGAAACACAGGAAACACAGAATTACGACGATTCTGAGGAAGAGGAAGGAGGCCAATTTCAAGAATATCGATTCATGTTGTCGAAAAACGTACCGTATCAATTATAGGTGACTATAATTTGATAGTTTAATTTCTACGGATTTCTGATGTTCCATATTTATATATAATTCACGTTTACACTTATCAATTATTCCTTTATAATTAACTTCTCTTGTTCGTTAGAAAACACCCTGAGAATGTTCTGTTATGTTGATAATAAAGCAGTAATTGTTCAGATTCACCGATAACACCAAAAGGAATATTCGATGGATAAGTAAACGGAAAAAATGTCAGATAACAGAGAAAAGCAATATATATGTCAGTGATTTCCATTATCTAGTATGCTGTTATTGAATACTGAGTAGTTCCGATTAAATTTTTTTTCCGCTCATTTTGTCTCTTTCTTCCTCAGATATCTATCTCTTCGATCACAGTTTCTAACTCTCACTATCAATTTTAATAGACAAACTGATAATACTTTGCCATACATTATACATTTTTTTAACCGAAATCATGAGTAGGCATGCAGCTTCGATATTATCTTGTACTGTTATCACGATACAAGCAGCGTTGTCATAACAGAGAATGCATGCAGTAGGATTACGATACATGCAGCGTACCACAACGCATATGTGTTAAACGCTTAAAGCTCCATTATTTATAAAATATTTGTAAATGTGGAAGACTTTCTTACAAAAGTAATTTCAAAATATTAAATCTGACCAAAGCATTGTGATTAATTACACTTTTTTGAAAACAGTAAACTCTTTTAAAAATGTCAGATGAAGTAATATTTTGAAATGATGCATCAAGCTGCTTATAATTCAATATTTTAAATTATTTTTACTGACTGAAAATAGAAGATAGAAACAACAAGAACCTACAGTTTTTTACATACAAATTATTATAAAGAAGCGAAACATCATAAGGATAAGAATGATAAAAGATAGTTTCGCAGTACCACCATTACATAGGTATCCATTACACGCATATAGAATACCTTCTGAACGCTCTATCTTGGCATCCATTAGTTGAATCTAAAAAAAGATTCCACCTTAATTATCATCTATCACTCATCTCATTTTACTAAATTTGCAACAAAGAATGTCTGTCACTGTAAGGATTCCATCTGTGCAATTATTATTTCAAGAAATTGAAGAAAATTTTAGTTTAATACTTCGTACTAGTTATAATATAGTTTTTTCAATAGTTAGTGTCGATTAAAATCCAGATTTGTAGGTAAAACTGTGATTCTACATATAGATAAAATTGGCAATTCTTTTTCAAAGCCAAGTAGGTAAAACCACTTCGTCTCTTAAGCTATTCCGATCAGTTTTTTTTTCAAGGAAACGTTCTAATTTTAGGAATTTTTTTTAAACATGGAATTTTGATCTTTCGTGGTTTTCAGAAAAGCACTTTAAAAGGATTAGGTCGCAACATGAAAAGCAGTTCTAAGGCAAACAAATGATTGGCTTAAGTCAAGTTTGTGCTCCTATTAATTTTTACGTTTCTCCTGTTTCCCCAATCTGTAAAAGATTGTATCAGCTTAGAATGAATATCACACCAAAAAATAATAATAATTTGTGACAAAACCAAATTTAGGTTTTCAAATCCCAGTTATACGAGTGTTCGGTCTTGAAAAAGTTTCTTTTTCGAAAAATATCAGACAAGGCTTTTAAACGATCGGAAAATACATCATAAATTCAAATACTGTTTTAGATGTAGCATTTTCCTGATTACTGTATAATGATTATGGCCAACCTTTGAACTGCCTTCCTGAATTATTTTCCTGAATGTATTCTTATCCAGATCGGTCCACATAACTCGACTCCAACAATCGCGTACAATTGCTGGACCGGGCTCTGTAATTTTTCGGAACCGAATCCATTTCGCTACTTACACTTATGAGACTATTTGTTTTTATATATTTTAAGTTGGCAATCCCTCTACTATGCTTATCTGATTGAATTTTCGACCGCAACAAATGGAAACATTTCTATGCCTTCATTCTATGTTGGACATATCTCGGATGGATTTTTACTTTAAGTAAATGACTAAGGAAGTTTGGTCTTCCTTTCAGTCTGAATTATGCAGTCGAGAACTGCCTTTAAGCATTATCAATTTGCTGGTGACGTTTGATGGTCGGTGTTGAAGGAACTGTATGAAATACCACAAATTTGGCGACTGAATGATGATGGATTGATAATGACCAGTTTGATACAGAAACTCCCATGACACGACACTACCGGCAGTGAATTCTTTACTCGATCGCAAGATTCATTTGCAAAAGAAGGCAATTGGCGCAAATACTGAATGCGATTTGAAGCATCTTGTGGCTTAAGGAGCTTTCAATTTTTAAAAGTCCCATAAGAAATATTTGCATATTAACAGAATTATCACTCAATCTTCACGTAAGTAAGCAAGAATCATTCAACTGACCTGTATTCTTCTGGTAATTCGAGAAATTCTGAATGCTATTTTTGCTAATTCTTTCTTTTTTGTTATTTTTTTCTAATTTTTGCTAATGCTAATTCTTACACATATTATAGGAATCGGTGAAGTGTAACCATGAACTATCAATAAAAAGGTAATTCTAATCCGAACCCAGCTTTTATGGATAGCTTTTGATGAGCAACTGTAGCACTTTCCAGGAAGAGCTGATGGCAATGGATTGCTGCCAAGACAGTACTTCAACCGCAGAAGCACTAGTAGTACTGTAAAATGGGGGTACATTCAGTGTAAAGATGTTCGTGACCTGTACCAATGATAGCGCCAACTAATCATTATCCTGTAACCATAACCACCGTTAGTGCTACGGTAGTCTAGCAAAACATACTGTATTCTCCGTATCTTTAATGATAAAAATGAAAAGGGTGTGGGAAAAGCGACCATTCTGATCGCTTGGACGATTCCCAATTGCCTTTCCCTCCTTAACACCAATCAACCAGAACAGCATGAATCAGTGAATTACTCCACTCGTCTGATTCTATCATTATCATTACTCTTACTCTAATCATTATTATCACTACCTTGAATACCTCACCAGACTATTGTTATTAAATTATGCTCCGCAAAAAACAGCTCCAGGCCGAAAGTGATGCAGTATTATTTTGTTCAGTTCTACCGTAGCCAACTTCTCGACCACTTAAAGAGAAGTAAAAACGACAATGTTCAATTTTAATGAAGTGCAATGTCACAGATAAATACGCCAATTCCAATTCCACTAACTCAGACAACGAGGATTTCGGATTTATACATAGGGTCAGCTCGCCAAACAAGATGGAATTCAGAAAGCTTAAATGTAATCCTTATGTTTATCAAAATTTCCCAGGCTTTGATATGATTAGACTGACTTATTAATTAGTACACTAATCCGATCAATAATTTATTTTTACTCACTGAAATGTAAGAGTGATTGATAGTCACAACACATATCACACTGCATTATTAATTACTTCGGAAGAAGAAAATGAAAGGTGTAACTGTGAGGGAGGAAGAGAAAGAGGGTCGAAGATAGTGTGAAGTCTGATGGCTTCAGCCAAGAAGCAAATGAAAATTCGTCAAGCGATCTCGCCGAAATGCAAACATATGACAGACACGAAAGCACATGCACATACACTCACGTACACACACACTCACGTACACACACACACGCACGCACGCACGCACGCGCGCACGCGCAGACACATCGATAGGCTGGTGCAACTACATGTTTAGCATTAGTGGCGAACATACATGCACATGCAATTACGAAATTGCAGAGAGGCAAAAGATTTTCAGATTCTTGGTTAGGCAGAGTTAGATTCCTCGTTTCCTCTTAGATTCCTCCTCATGTGTAATTAGACGCCTCGTTGTGCACAGAATTAACAAGAGGAGTTAGAAGGAAACAGTGATATGGCGATATTGAAACTTTTTATACGGCTGATAAAATGCAAATGCCGCTGTTGGCACTTGAAAAAAGTCGAAAAACGAGAAAGATGTTATTTCATAATTGATGTAACTATCAGCGGTGGGTATACCGAATTGTGTGGTGTAAAGCTTATCAGCTGATTAAGAAAAACCGAGATATCAGAGCACTGCGATTTCTTTAATGGGAGATTTGGGTTTAAAACCAAATATTCGGATTGGAGCCATAATTGCTGAGCAGTGGACTATCAAGAAAAAGTTGGGTGAAGGTAGTTGTGGAACTGTTTTCCTGCTGGCCAATATTTCTAATCCAAAGGTAATAAGTAGCTGCTTTACAAATGAAATCTCTTAACTTGGAAATTATCTAGGGATACGATCTAAAAGCTGAAGTTTTGTGATTTTATTCTTATTAAGAAGATTATTTTCATATAATTGTGGTTGTGGGAAAAAAGCCAAGGAATCATACTAAGGTTAAAGGAGAGAGAGATATTCATTTCTCGCAAATATTTAGGCTCATGCAGCAATGAAAGTAGAACCACTGATGTTAAATCGGGACGATGAAATATTGAAAATGGAAGTATTTGTGCTGAAAAAAATGCAAAAATCGAAACACGCCTGTCGATTATTTTCGGCAGGCCGAACAAACACTTTCAGTTACATGATAATGTCACTTCTCGGACAGTGAGTAAGCTTATCTTTATTAGACGAACACTATGCTAGCATGGCTACATGAGACGGACAGTAAGCATGGCTTTGAGATATTATAGAAATCTAAGTGATTTGCGATATATGATGCCTTCGAAACGTTTCACCACATCTACAAGCTTAAGATTGGGCAAACAAGGACTGCAAGTATGTTTCTATGGCTGCAATTCATAAACGTTTGAAGTATTCTAAGTTTTACTTAATAATTATAACAATAGCAATAGCCGTGATAATGATGGCATTAATAATACTAACAATAATAAAAGTGTTTTCAATTAATTGATAAAAAATAATAAATAGTAAATTATAATAAAATTTCGCACCTGTCCCTTCTCAGTTTCGCCCTTCTATTCAAGAAGCTGTAAATTTTTTAGAATAGGTAATCCTGATGGGTCAGGATTACCTATTAAGATAACAGGTAAATAAAGAAAGAAGTCTTCGAAGACTTTAATTTTCCTCGATGGTCATTGCCCTGATAGCATATCCCCATTTGATTTAATTTAATCGAGCCTTCTACTTTATCGCTTTGAGTAAACCAGCACTTCTTGTTACCTTTTTAATTCTAATGACGAATTTTAGGACAGTTAATATATTTGTAAAATTGACTGGATATGGTACTTTTATTATCAGTTTAATTAATTAATTTGAAGTAATCTTAGGCTCTGAAAGATTTGCATAATATCGGATTTATACACCGCGATGTAAAACCGCTTAATTTTTCCCTCGGATCAACACAGTCGACAAAACGACTTTTATTTTTATTTGATTTCGGCTTATCACGACAAATTTTTCTACCCGTACAAGGGACAAATGAAATGAAACTTCGAGAGCCAAGAAAAAAGGTCGCGCTATCCCACAAATGACACATGAGTGTAAAGGAATGAAACGATGAATGGTTCCAGTGAATTGTTTGAAATTCGTATTCCTACTTAAAAGAATACACCTTTGTAGTATTAATTAAGACGGATCTAATCATTTTTTCCTTCTCACTCAAAGCAGTTTTTTAGGTAGCATTTAGAGGCACCGTTCGTTACTGTTCTCTTAACGTTCATCAGCACAAGGAACAAGGTCGGCATGATGATCTGATCTCACTTCTGTATACAGTCGTTGAGCTTATTACTGGGGAACTACCATGGAGAGGGCTGAACCGACGTGAATCCGCTTCTATTAAAGCAAATTTACCCGACAGAAAACTTTTCAACGTAAATTTTCGTAAATGTTTGAATTTCGCACTGTGTACTACTTTTATCACTTAATGATAGCAGTTCTTGTCACGTTGTCACGTCAGTCCTGAGACCGCGATTATGATGAAACAAATACTGCACTGAAGACATAATATTAGTATTCTACAGATAAATAAGATTCACTCTTTTGTTCCGCACTTCCAAAATAACTGAAGAGAATTTCTGTGCTGCTGAAGAAATAATGAAGAAACATGAGATCCCTGATTGCTGCAGATTCAAACAAAAAAAAAGAAGGGAATCTGCAGCAGTCACTTTGCATCTCCGTTTCAAGAATCACGAAAAAGAAAATCTTTCATTTGCAGCAGTGTCCCGGAAATTTCGGAACAATTTATTCGTATCTGAAAGGACTTGAATACAAGGATTTGCCGAGTTATGAATTTATCGACAAAAAATTTGATGATACTTTACTAAGCAAAAAGTATGATTCGATGCAACATCTACACAGACGCGGTGTGACTCGTCTTGATTAACTTATAATTATCATTCTCGAGGTTTTCTCGACTTCAAAACTTTTTTTTTCAGCATCAAAGATGAATCGCCATTTGACTGGGAAAGTGGTGGACGTTATTTCGATGATGTAGCTGGCAAAGTGATGACCAGAAGGAGTAAAAATCCAGACGAGCAAGTGGAAAGGGATTCAGTACATTATCCTGAATAGTTTTTCCTTTTTCTGATTGGCAATTTTTTGGATGATAAGGTTTCAAAACCTTCATCCGTTAAAAATAGATTTGCAACTAGAATTCCGAGAAGGAACTTCAAGCTTGATGCAAATTTTGCAGTCCTCAACAGTGAAAGAAGAAGCTCCATCAACAGAAGAAGGCCCAGCAACCGAAGGAAATGAATCAGAAATGTTTGGAATTGATAAAGAAAATACACTCGAAGATTTGCAAGAAATTAAATAAAATTAATGTTTTAAAAGGAAAATGTTATAAGAGAAATTTCAACCAAACAAAAAAAGAGCATTCTACAGCATGCCATATTCTACACAGAAGTTCACAATTTAGCAATGAAAGGTCAAACTATCCTGAAAATTCGACGACATTCATTTAAGACTTTCTTCCTACGGTAGCAGTTAGCAACATAATTTTTAGTAGAGTTGAAAAAGTAAAATGTTTATTAAATGGAACTGATCCTGAATGAGAAACGACGCTGAAGTTTTACCATGAAACAATTGCCGCATACTTTTTTTTTTTTGAAATTTTTGAAAGGCTATGGATAAGAGAACAGACTAAATAAGCAATGAAAAACAGATGACTTTCGAGGAAAGAAATCTTCATATTACATTTAAAAAAAAAGAAAAGTGCTAATCTTCGAAAGGAAAATTTTATTCATACAAGTAATTGATTTGATAGGATAATGGTTAAGAGATAGCATGTAGGTAGTATTTGTATTTGAGGTGACAGTAACAGTTGAAATCCATCTGATGCTCACTAAATTACTTGAATAGGCCGTTACATATGAATTTCATCAATTCCCTTTTTTTTGATCAGTTTAATTTTGAAATGAGATTTGAATAGTTTGAGTTGCTTTTTTCTCAAACGGTTTCAAGCTTTGTACCATACAATTTTATATAAAGAAATCAAGCATTTCTGATTAGAAACTGTAAAACTTGGGTGCAGAGCAATTCCTGAATTTTTTAAGATTAAATTTTATCAAAATAACTGAAATTACTTTCTCAATCATGCATTTCGTCAATTAGTATTTTGAAGCAGTATAAATTAAGATGAATAATTATGTGTTCATTACCATATCGACAGAGTCTCATCAGAAAAGCAGCATTCGGAGTTCTGGGATTCAGATAAACGAGAAGTTAAGATCAGGAGCTACCACCTCAGATAACTTGCACTGTCATTACAAAAACAATGGATTTGAACAGATAGCTGCACGTAACACACGTAGCGTACATGCATGCTATCGGTTTGCACACTGAAGTAACTGATCAAGCAACCTTAACAACAGCAACAGCAATATCTGATGAAAATGACAAGGCAGAACGTCAATTTAGAGCATTAAATTCTTAAAATTCAACTTCGTGATGAGATTCGTTTCTGAAACATCGCCACATGAATTCTTTGCTAACTTCATCTATGTCGCGAATAACATTTCCACAATATTCTACGACAGTTGGAAGTCTCTACCAAAATGCTGCTGCTGAATGAAGGCTGAATCATGAACCGGAATCAAAATTAAGCAGGGTAATTATAGCAAGTACTCGTCCAAATAACGTGAATGCTACATTTTTTCAATAGAATATTAATTTAATTACCGAATAGTTTCATTTGAAGAAAACAACAGAAAGAAAAAGGAGAAAAATTGTCAACAGATCCAAAAGGATCAACAAAGTGATGGAATGGTGATTTCGCAATTTCACCAGTTCAGTCTTTCGACGAGAATGATAAGCTGATAGAGTACTGTGATAGTGATATATGAATGCATCCAGACAACGAATGCAGCGGTGAATTCCAACACTAATTTATTACAAATTCTTTCGGAAATCAGAAAGAAAGCACCGTTACGCAACGAATAATGTGCTTTCTGTTTTCTACTTTATTTCTTAGCGGAAGACTAGTAGTCCTCCAGAAGCTAAAAGATTGTCCGTAAAAGACTCCGTCACTTCACGACAGATTCTGCTCCTCTCCCTTCAATGACTCGTCATCTTCCTTCTTTATAAGCGAACTGTTCTTCACGAGCGGGATAGCGTGACACCACCTTCTTCCACCTCCATACTTCGGGAGTGAGGAAACGTGTAGTCGAAAGTTCGGAAGATTATGTGGATGTCACGTGTAGGTCGTCTTCTTTCCACATTTTCAAATATGAAAACAATGTGAAAAAGAGAAATCAGCATAACGAGTGGAACACAGACACGAGATGCACACAACGAACACATAACTTATTTCTCGGCTTCGTCGCTTTCAGGAATGATAACGTGTAAACACACACGTACATCACGTGCGAGACTCTGCGGTGAGTGACTCCGCTACTTTTGACGAGCACTGATTCATCACTAGCACGGGTCAACTCTGCCAATATCCATCCAAACGGTTCTTTGCAACACAGCGTGTCTGTGTGTGTATGCGTGTGTATGTGTGTGTCTGTGGGTACGCGTGTGTCAGTCGCCTTAGCAACACACAAGACATGAGATCGATCGGAGAGCGGTTGCACCTCGCGTACGTCCGTGGGTGGAGGAGGTGTGGATGTCTGTCTGTCTGACACACGCACCTTACCAGCAGTGCGCCTCGGAATACAACGGCATTTGGAGAGGAAGAGGCACGCATGCACGCACACAGACACGCACGCCCACTCGAGATGAATCGCTCGCGTGTGCCGCAGCAGCAGTGGCAGCAGCGGAAAGAAGCACAGACGGAGTGTGAGACGCTATGGGTGCGCACATTGTTTACAACTGCTCCTGCAGCGTGTATGTGTGTGTCTGTGAGTGTCTGTCACAGACTCGGGACATCTCACTAATCGATTATTGATTACCTGTTAGAGTATCTCAGGTTGTAGTAGTCATCACCTGTTACTGTACCATTTCTACTCCGTCACGTCGCGGCACGTGTTCGCTAGCAGTGACTGCTAACTGGCAGTACTCGTTTAGCGTCGTCACATTCCTTCATCAGCTTTGATTATTCTTTCGGCGTTTGCTCATTTCTACAATGACTTTGTTCGAATTCGCAAACGTCACGTGTGGAACTACATAACGGTACTTGACTAGGACAATAGCTGGGGTGAAGGTCAAGTTAGAGATATTACTAGAAGCTGGTCAGATTTCTGTCCATTCACTGATTGTATGGTGTTTATCAGTCACAACTTCACATTTCGTCACAGTTTTATTGATCACCGTAAATTTGTTGGCATAAAAATGGATGAAAATGCAAATGTATTTGAGATGATAACATCGTCCTATTTACATCTATTATCAATGGAGTCGAAATCTGCATTGGAGCAGAAATGGTATATCATTCGCCATATATGTATTACAGTCTACTGTGCAGTCGTCGCTCTGACACTGGTATCACTTCTGTTCTCTACTATATTATATATTCGAGAGTGACATACTTCAGGTTATCACCTTCCGCTATCAAAGTAGTGGAGCCAAATTGGCCGATGGATTAGTGTTTCACAAGTGTAACCACTCTCCCATTGTACGCTCACTGGGGTTGTAAGAAAACTGAAACATAAAAATAGTGAAACAGGGGAGAGAACACAATTCCCTTATTCTCTGGGGGGTTTTAAATCATTCTCAAAAAAAGTTACTGGTTGGTTGGTTTTTTGGATTCTGTGCATGTACAAGCAGATTGTAGCTAGAGGGGTGAGACTCAGTAAAGCCGTGCAAGAATTCATGACTGCGGGTAGTGGTCAGGGTTCCTGAATGCTGAAGTGTTCAATTAAATTGGAAATATCGAGGTAACTGAGAGTACACGAACGCAAGTGTGGAATAAACGGGCAGGGGAAATGGGTGGAATATATATAACCAGAATGATAGGTAGAGATTTACATTATTCTGGAAGAGGTGAAGTTGGATAGCTGGGATGTATACAGTAGCTCCGGTTGAAATTCCCGAACTTCTTTACCATTTTCTCTTGATATATTTAAATTGTGTCTCCAGATGTTATTCGTTATTTGACTTGATCTCTGGTAAAAAACAGTTTTCCCCAGTGTGTGATATCGATATTACAATATTTTCCACGAGGAACATGGGGAAGGCTCCGGAGGGGAATTAGATAATTTAAACTTCCCAAAATTGTCCATCCTCGTCCATTGTCCTGATCCTGTCAGATTGAAGTTTCATTTCTGTATTTTCTTCGTAAACTTCGTATAAAATGAAAATATTTCAAGTATTACAATTTTGGTTCAGTTTTGTATTTTCCATCGTTATAGATAATTTTAATGTTCAGCTTGCGCAATTTATTCCTTTATCTTACCTTACTCCTAATTCATTTTACCTCATTAATACATTTGTAAATATAGTTTATGCATTTGATTATGTTATGCCTTGCTGCATTATTTCTATTAATATTAACCGAATTAACTGGTGTTATTACTACTTAAGAGATCAAGTAAATTGACTAGGAAAAAATTTTTTTTAAGGTTTTTTTCTCCATATTTTTCTCCTCTTCATCTTTGTGAGATGGAAAGGTCACTAGAACTAACAGTAAAAAAAATTACAAATTATTTTTCAAAATCATCCCATCAGGTTAGCAGAGAGGGTCGCTCTTTATAAGTGGAAAAATGTGCAGGTCCCATTCTATTGTGTATTTTTGTGAGCTTTATATTTTTTGTAGGTACGCGTCAATTAAGAACACTTAAGTGAACCTGTTCTGTTTCTCTCCTTTGTGTAGCACTTATTGTTTTAATTCGTTCTGAACATTTGTTTCTGCGGTAGTTCAAGGGAGCGATATTCGTTTTGAACGTCATTTTCTGTTACTGAACTCTTAATTTTTTATTATTGGAAAATTAGCCTATCTGTAGGTTTAACAACTGGTTAATAAAGACAATTGCGTACGAACTTGAAGTGTAAAAGTCTCTCGGCAAGCTCAATAAATGTGGCCTGGTGGAAGTGGTGGCGGTGTTCGAAGCTCGAATGCTGCTGCAGCAATATCTACTGGGACATCCAGTGGTGCAAATGGAAATTCATCGACGGGTTCTGGCAGTGGTGCTGTGACGGGACCTCAGCCATCATTCAGTGGTCAGTTGAATTTTTCGTCTTCCAATGATTGCCAACGATTCATGAATCGCAGTCAATAAATACACTGAATTATGCGATCAGAACTACTCCTCTTTGAACTGTTGCATAATATAACAAACATCACTAAATCAAGGCAATCTAGGTTGCTAATGAGAAACCTGACTAAATCAATTTTCTGATCCAGTTTATATGACTCAACCTATTGGTCGGGTTTTCGATAATATTGTGCTAAATACAAGAACTGAAGTGTAATGTTCTAGTGACGATATAAGTCATTTATTAGGTGTACGGGTAAATGATCAGCGTGGAAATACAGGGAATCAGCAACGATGGCTCGATCACCATCAAGCTCAACAGTGGAATGCACAAGCCGCACAGTGGGGACCGCATGTTGCCGGTGGTCCAAGTCCGCCTCATCCATGGCCGGTCGCAGCTGCGGCGCAGCAGGTAATCTATTTTAACTTCTTTCATAATTCGAAAATCTTGCTGTGTTCGATTTTTAATTGTAACTTATGCAGTAAATAAAAAATAAGCTTCAGCTATCAAATTTTATTTGGTACTGAATCGTCTTTATGTAGAGAATTTGCTGATAGCAGATAAAAGTAATTAATTACCCTCCACTTCGAATTCTGATCTGATTTTTAAGCGACCGCTTTACTGTTAGAGTTGCATTTAGTTGTAATCTCTGTTCCTAGCATCTTTTGATTTACCTTTTGCAGTGGCCAGGCGCACCGTCATCTAATTCGGGGACAGGTGTCTCTACATATGCTGAACACGCGAAGAAAAATATGATTCCACGAGGTGGGCAAGGTCAGATTCAGGGACGGTATGATCAGCAACATCAGCAGTGGAACCAAGTAAAGGTGGATCAGGTGAGATTGAGACAGAGATTTTTTGGTTCCTCGAACTCTGCTTTTCATCCCAAAGAAAGACTCATTTGTTGCTATTTAATGTTTGTTGCAGCAGACTCCTTGGGATACGAGCAGCTTAGCAGGATTTAACAGTATGCATGGTGGCGTTGATACAAAATTATCAGCAGCTGAATGGGGATCTGTAGGAGCACCGAATACACGCTGGGCTCCTCGTAAACTTTTCATTTGTTGTTTAGAAATTTCTTATCTATCCCTCATTAGTTTTTTCTTTCTCTAAAGTCGTATTATTTGATATAGTTTTACCGGAAATGCGGCGGAATATGAGTAGCAGCAAATATGAAGGTACGATAGGATATATTGCAAGTAAAATTCTCATTATAATTAATCAGAGAGGTTCTAATTTTTGCTTTTAGCAGCTACTCAGTGGCCAGTACATGCTGCAGCCACATCAAGTGCTGCAAGTCCTGACTGGGCTACTGCTGCAGCAGTTGTGGCTGCAGCAGCAGCTGCACATCATCGTCACGACGCAACATCAACACCTTGGACCAATGCTACGGTAGCACCTCATCCAGTGGCTACAGCGCTTCCGCCACAAGTTGGAGGTGCTTGGGGACAAACTCCAGCTGTCGGTCAGCAAGCACCAGCTTCTGCATTACCAAATCTCAGTGAACAGGTTTATCCCAGCTACTTCTGTGACAAAACTTGCTTACATTTTAAAATTTCGATTTTATATCTGTAATTTCATTTATAAGTCGTTAACTCTTACTTTCCAAATCTTTTTTCTGTAACTTCTATTGTGTTTCCGGTATATGGTCACTAATTAGTCATTCATATGTCATTAATTAGTCTTATTTCCTGAGCGTTATTTAATTGAATTATCTAAAATTTCTTTGCAGTATGATCCAAATCCTCAAACGCCTGGCCCATGGGTTGCGCCACAGCCGCAAGAAATGAATAATGATATGATGTGGCATGACCCAAATCCAAAGCAGAAGAAAGTACAGCGTGATACCGGTACTGCAATTTGGGGTGATCCATGCCAACAACCTATAGTAAGTTCCCCACGTTTGTGGTTTACGATACTTGCAATTATCAAGTCCTTAAAATTATTTCATTGAGTTGACCTTATGCAAGAATTCTCTTCAGGAAATAAAGCGTTGGAAAGATGCTGAAGTTGATGATTATTCACATATACAAAGTGCAATGCCGAGTGGCGGTGATTGGAATATCATAGCTATATCGTCGAATGGTAGTACTGTTTGTACTGGTGTTAACGGTGCCATAAGTGGTGGTACTGGTACAGGGCATGCGACAAGTTCGTGCTGTTCGGCAACAGGAACGAATGTTTCAACTCCAACAACAACTGGTAATGGACCATGGCCAGACGGTAAGAGTGTACTTGAGCTGTTTTATGTTTCTGTTATATCTAAAAGTTTTCTGATATATTAAGGGTTTCATGACAAGTTTCTCTTTTTTCCTTGCCTGTCCAGTTTGTAACGTCATTGCCGATAACTCTGCTCTGTCCAGTTTTCACCTTTTTCCTCATTAAAATAAATATTTCTATAGGTTCCCATCCAGAACCTTCATCATCCGGACAGCAGGAACGATGGCAGCAGCAGCACACTGCTGCATGGAGCGAGAAGGTAATGTTTGTTTTTTAAGTATTTTCTCAGGAATTTCTTCGTTTGTTTGTTTTTTTTTCAATTCCTCCATCTTTTGAAAGTATATGATTTTCCAGCTCGATGATGTTGGTGATAACCATCATCCACCGAATCTGGTTAGTGTTTTATGGCATGAATTGTGTATTATTGTGTCTTTCCTTATGGAGACATGACATTATATCTTTCGGTATCATGTTTTAGCCAAATGAAGGATGGTTGTCATCATTTTCTCTACCTTTTGAAATTTTCGAGCTAGGAGGGATTTTAAATTTTGGTGTAAAGGAGAAGTTTTACATTGCTTTTTGCTTCCTCAGGTATCTGGATCAACTTCTGTGGGTGGTATTGGGATGCATGGCTTAATGGATAATGCATTAATTCGGTCAGATATTGGTGGTAGTGGTATGGCAGGATCAGCACCTTACACTTCGCTTACACAACAGATTGCTGATCGGGTATAAGTTATTGTAATTTAACTCTTTGAAACATTGGTATATGTAAAAAGTGCTATAAAATGATAATAAAGATATTATTTGATCTATTTTCAAAAGATTAGCTGTCGTAGTTAAGTTGAAATCCGCAAAGTTTGGTAAATATTTTGCGAAGTTGATTTTGATAAAAATTTGTTATGGATTTAAATTAAAGATAAATTTCAAATTATTTTCAGATCCGCATCGCGGTTAGTAAAGGCCTTATCGATGTTTCGATGCTAAATCGTCCTTTACCGCAGAGTGCTCTGGTTGTTTTAAATACCCTTCTTCAAAAATTTCCTAAACTTGAGCAAGCTCAGCAAGAATACCAACAAGTCATGCGCGCAATGAGCAGCCCGGCGCAGAAGGTACAGATATTTGCGTATGAACTGATAGCTTACTCATTAAAGATAGTTTTGTTCATGTGCTTTTTATTTGTAACGATTGTAGCGATAAGTGTGACGTGTGAAAAAAAGGTGATGCGCTGAATTTTGTGGTCACAATTGCCGCGTTAAAATGTTATTGGTAGTCGAATTTAGGTAGAATCAGAACGTTTGGCAGTAGAAATAAGTGGTTTGCAGCATGAAATCATTCAGTTACGAAATTCAATGAATGAACAGTTATTGAAAGGTTAGAGGTGTACATTATGGACTTTTTCGTTTAAATTGTACGAAGATATTTGGTAAGTTGGAGATCCATACAGTGAAAATTTCTCTCACTATCTATGTTCGTAAGGAAAATACAATGTCGGTTTTGGAAATTTGAGTAGTTCGATATCAAGTCATTGCAGGATCACGTGGAAAAAAGCTCATTTTTTTTAGTTCGTTCAAATACTCTGATTAACGGCACTTTAGCGCTTCCACAGCAACAAGATGGACAAAGTCGTTTACAGCAATGGAAACAGGCCAATACAACGAGTACCCAAGATTGCAGCACTGACAAGGTCACTATTCTCTCTTAAGTTATCAGAGAAACATCTCATAAACTCGAAGTGTCTGGCAGTATGACGAGTGCTATGTCTTCTTTTTTGGTGCATCCCATCCTTCCTTTATATGAGGCTAATTTTGTTACTTTTTACTTCACTATGAGTTAGCAGTAAACTTTTGGTTTCGTTTTTTTGCAAATTTCTTTTTTAGATTCTGTTCAGCATGGTGTGATATTGATATTTCCAGATTTGTGGACCGTCATCGGATCCGAATATTTCCAGTCTCATTGCTGGTACTCAAGTAATGTCATTAGATGAAAAAATTGACTGGAAAGCTGGTAGTCTAGATTGGTCTCCACCGCCTGCTGGAGCTGGAGACAAAGGTAAGGAAGGAACTGTTTTTATATATTTTATTTTCCGTTTCTAATCTTTTGTAATGGAATAACTCTACCATTAATTTTAGCATTGCTGGTTGTGATCAGTTAGTGCAACCGGTTTTTTTTCGGAGAAAGAATATTACTACAAACATATTTCCAGTGCACTAAGCTGATGTATTGACAGTAAAATTCATTTTAGCGCCTGATATTATCGATAAAGATGATCCAGCTTGCAATTCCGCTGAAAAGCAACATCAAGGAGCTTCGTCATCAACAAATCAGTCTGGTAATGGCACTCCAACACCGCAGCAGTCTCAAACACAAGCTCAGGCTGTACCAGTCGACGATGGGCCACAGGAATTTGTTCCGGGAAAGAAGTGGGAATGGAGAGATCCCAATAAGGTAAATTTATTGCATTAATATTTTAAATAATTTTCTAATAAAAATCTGGAAGCCTAAAGATCGACCCATTTTCTTGCTATTAATTTAAGAGTTAAGTTCGCTACATCCTTTTAAACTTATTTTCTCCAGTTCATAGGCATGATATTTAGGTAGCGGAAGATCCGAATGCAACTCCAGGCACTTGTAAACCGAATCCACTGCTCACAACGAGTTCAGCCGCTCAGCCCTTCTATTTATACGGTAATAATACTAATAGTAGCTCACCACAGGGTAATACCGCTACCAGTGCGTCGAATGCTATAACGACAACGGCTAATTACTTAAATGATCCGCAAACTATTAACAGGGTTATTTTCAATACCAATTTTTTATTGCTTACCTTGATTTTTATTGTATTATGTGTTAGTATATTCTCTTGGTCTGCTGTGCATTTGGTAGTGAAATTAGTTGGTTTATCCAGTATTTCATCAAGTTTCTCAGTGCAGCAAAACAGCTGGTGGTCTTAGAATGTTCAGTAATTTTATCCTGATTTGTAAACCTCATATTTTTCGTTTGCTACTATAAACAAGAGAGGGTATTTGTAACCTACTTAATATCTCACAACGCTTATTTTATATCCTTCAATAGGACCTAACTGTTGTCTCAGCAACTGCATAGTTATGCCGCTGTGGTTGGATTTTGAGGGATTTTGATTTTGAACGAACCATTTTTTTCTCCATTTTTTTTTTAAATTTTTATTTTAGAGCCCAAGTGTTGGTTATCTAGGGTGGAATGGAGGTAATGCTAACCCAGCTGCTTTTACTACAAGCGACATGTGGCCTACAACGGGAACAGGTAGCGCTGCTGTGCGTCAGTCACGAGTTGCATCTGGACCAACAGGAATTGGACCATTTGGACATGCGGCAATCCGAAGTGGACCTGGAGGAACCGCTGGACCTGCTGCGGGGCCTTATCAGCGGTCTAATTTAAGCCCATTTGGTCTACAACAACAACAGCATCAATGGGTTTTCGTGCAGTTACATGGAGTTGTTAGTTCTCGTTCATTTCTATTCATTTATATTTTCTTTCACTATTTTTTTATTTTCCAACTTGAGATGTGACAGTCTCTGAGCATTCAACACCGTTATTGAGACTTTGAAATCCGACCTATTCATTTATCGACCTTCAGTTTTCAGAACGAGAAACAAGTACAGTTGTTGTGCCAGAAAGTGGGTCAAATAGTACATGCATTTTGCCCACATGGCGCTCCATTCCTATGCGTCAAGTTCATAGAACCCGCTGAGGAAATTATCCGGCGATTGAAAGCTGAAGCGCCGTTTCGTATGTTTTCTTTTTTATTCTCCCTTCGTTGGAATAATTCCAGTTGAAACTAGCTATTGGATTGGACCGTAAAGATTGATAGTTTGGGTTTCTGATTAAATATACAGTTAGGAGTGAACATTTGTCTCTTTTATTGTCATTCGATTAGGTTGATCTCAAAGCTACTTGCGTAATCTTTTTAGCTGAGTTTTCATTTCTGCTTACTTGATTTCATTTGATTTAATGAATTATCTCTTCATATCAATTTTGAATTATTTTTAATGTGTATGAAATATCCCTTATAGTTTCGCTTGGACTGCCGTTAACTGCCAGGGATGATGAGTCATATTAGAAGACTTTTTTTCAGTGCAACTGAAAACTCTGACAGAATCGGAAATGGATCGGTTATTGAAACCGCGCACCACATTGTCATATAGTGGTCCTTTGGGACCAGCAGGAACAGGAGCAGAACAATGGATGTTTGGTGCCGGTACCGTTACCACTTTGTTACCTAACTGTGCTTCAACTAATACTGATATACTACCGCAGCAACCCCATTTTCATGCAGCTGATACAGCCGCTGATCTCACACGACCATTTTGATACGAGAAAGGTGATATCTTTGATGGGTACCACTTATACGGTAAGCAGTTTTGTGGAATTAAAAGTATTTAATGGGGTTGCAATACTTAGTATAATATCGATTTTCGCGCTTTTTAATGTTTGAAGACGTGTTTAATTGATGAATTATTTACCATTATGTGTTATCTTTTGATATTCTGAACCGTAGAGTTACAAGAGATGTCACAGATACAGTAATTACGTTCTGTGTTCCGACTGACCAGTGCGATAGTTACATTTTTTCTTTTTTTGCACAGAATTACACAAAACGGATGTTACAAAAAATATCATCTTTATGCCAACTGTCCTCAGCACCATTCATTTATAGTCAGTTTACAATTTTGTGCAACACTACAACTAATTTTGATTTTTTTCATTTTGAACCCACTGTATCACACCAGGCGATTCTTCTCAATGTGTAATTTGTTTTGATATTTATTATAATTATTGCGTAGTAATACACTCAGTCATTCTTCTATTGTCAGTATAGAAGGATGGATTAATGGTCTCTTATTCAAATGAATCGTAATGAGTACGAATTATATATGAGTTAATGATTTGGTGCAAGATTACCTTCTTGTGGGTTGCGGTGTATTTTCGCAGTTATGATCTTCTCATAATTTTTTATACTCTTCCTTACGTTCAGCCTTCTTTAAACATAAGTCTTTGAATCCAGGCTTGATTTCCATACTCTCATTTTCTGGCATCTGTACAGACATGTATTATTGTTGTGATTCGTGTATTTTGCCTGTCCCTTTCATCCTAACACCTTCCATCTATTTATTATTCTCTCTTTCAAATTTCATCTATTTATTATTCTTTCTTAATATCACTCTGCTACCTACTGCTTTATTTTTTATAATTGTGATTATTGTCATCAGTCTTGATTTTATTTTAGCATGCACTACAATTGCAAGTGACATTTGGTAGATTGGAACATGAGATGGGAAAAAAGAATAGGAAAGATTGAAAGAGGGTGCGACAAGATGCATAAATAAAAGAAATAATAGGGCATAATAATTGGAATGGAATATAGCAAACTTTAAAAGTGTAAAGGGAAAGTTTTGCAATTAACTGAGAGAAAATTGGACCGTAAAAAAATTCGTATGAAGAACTAGCCAGGGTAATGGGATTTTTTTCTAACTTTCTTAATCCATTTTTCTTTTGTCATATTTTATTTATATGAATTTTTGATCTATAAAGAACTATTTTATTACTTGGTGTGTCCAGAAAGCTGTGGTGTAATGTTTAAATTTTTCTTTCATGAACAGTAGTGCCTGGGAGGATTTTTTATCTAAGATACCATCGCTTAACTTCATCCGAGAAGTTTACTTGTTCCCTTTTCATTATCAAAAATAGTTTTTTATGAGTTGAAGATTAGATTTGAGTAATTTTTATTATTTGAGATTATTTCTTGTTACATATCTTTGTAAATACTGACTACAAATGTAATAAGTTCAGCGATGGAATTGAATCCATTTTTTGTTTCCTTTAGTAATTTTTTGCTGTTAGTATTTGGTCGTATTTTGTTTTTGGAAGTGAAAATCATTTTCTTCACTGAGTTATTATAGGTAGTTGATGAAATTTGAAAGTTATTACCTGCCATTGTTTGATTCAAATTGTTGAATTTCTGGAAACATTATGAAGTTTTCGTTCCATTGCAGTAAAATATATGCTTTTTGATGTCGTTATCCTCCAGTATCTGTGATTTAATTACTTAACGGTATTTTATATTTATTAAATATTTTAAATATTTGGCAATTCCCGTGAATAGGTTGTAATTATGGTCATTGAAAATTTGATTTGTGCTTTGATGTAGAGAATGAGAATGCTTTGATAGTTCTTATTGTTAAGATAATTCCTTGATATTGATACAATCTGACATTGTGGCATGATTCAAAAAATGGGCATTTTGGTTGAATTTTGTTTTAAAAAAGATCAGGTTTTCGTTGGGAGATGTACTTACATTCTGTTACTATATGCACCACGTACTTTTATAGGATAGTTTGTAGTCGTAGCATATCGTTCACTTTTATGGTGCTCAAATTGACTGCTTATCGTCTTAATGGAATTAACGTCATTTCTGCGGTTAAGTTCTGAAGTAATTCGAAAATTATTTTGGAAAATATTTCGTAAAATATGATGTCTTTTCATAGTGCTTTAGATGTATATGCAAACGATACAGACATATGACTTCGCTGTAGTCATCATCTGTACATATGATTGATTTATACGAACTGCATAAAGGAAGGTTCATTTATTTCAAACTTCATTCTAAAAAATTAGCAGTCTCTAAAATTTTATGAGAAATTTAAAGCTGATTTTTGGTTAATTTCGTCATCAGGACTAGATTAGCAGTGCAAACGGTATTTTGGAAAGAAATGAGTAAAGCTAGAAAGTTTTTTAGAGAAACAAAAGGAATGAATCTATCACAACTAAAAAAATCCACAGTACCTGTTTTGTTGCGGACTTAAATTATTTTATTGCCACCACATGATTTTTGGGATATGGCATCAAACTTAAGCAATTTTTTAAATTCATTTTCAGTGATCTGAACGCGAAAATTTCTCTCAAAGTTTCCTCTGTACATTCTTCTCTGGAAAACGTATCAGCTTTCGATTATTGTTAATATTTCACTCAACTTTCAGAAGTTTGGAAATTCACGTGTACTCCCTCAGTTCTATTCATTTATATGTATAGACTTTTCTCCTTTTATGCTGTTATTGTTGTTTATGTGTAGGCAGTGCGAGATTGTGCCACCATATTTTTCTAACCGTAAAATTTGTCTGCATGTTTCCGTTTATGAAATCATATTGTTTTCTTCGCTTCAGAATCATTTTTTTTTTTACTAGACTCACGATTCCTTCAACACCATCTTCATTTGTTCCAGATTTTATTTATTAAATGCATTTAGGTATTCCCATAATATTCTTTTTCATTAATTTCTACCTTTATTTAATGTCAAACAGTAATTCGTAAACCATACAGAATTTAAAATTCAGATTTCCTTGATTTAAAATTTTAACATGTTGTTAAGGTGATCGACCCGTCTTTGCTGACATTCATTCTGTACATATATCACAGTAATTCAGTGTTATTTTTTCTGCTTATCCCATATCAGAGTTCAGAAAGGACAAAAGATATCAAATATTCTATGCCAGACAATATTGCATCGTTAATCAAGCTCTGTCCATGTTTTTTCTTTTCTTCTCCCTGACTTCTTCCAACACTTCCTATTTCTTCCTAACATTTACAAGAGACATTTCTGCTTAGATGAATAGAACAGGACTTATAAAGAGACAAGTATTATGAATAGATCAGGCTCGCATGTGATCAGCAACAAAACGTATCGCAGCGATTTAGAAACGGAATTTTTTTTTTTTTTTGGTTTTTTATTCGCAAGCTTAAATTAATACAGGACTTGATTGCAAGATCGCACTTTTGGGGAGTATAATCTTCTTTTATCAAGACTTTTTTTTTTTCATGTTTATCTTGTACTTGAGCTGTTTTGGTGCGGTGGTTCAATATTTCGCACTTGTTATGATCTTTCTACAGTTACTGTCACAATTATTCACATAGACTGACACGATTTCCTATCATTATCACAATTACTGGAGCTACAAATAATTTATAAATATTGCTTGAATCGCAGTGAATGTCTGCATGGGCATTTCTGTATATGTTGTTCTCTATTAGTGTGCATCTGATGTGACTTTAACGCAGGCTGCATACGTGTGTAATGATTTTATAGCTGATTTGTTTGCATCTTCATATTGCGTTCAGGTGTAACATTAAAATAGTTGCTTCAGTATAATATTTTCGTGAAATTTCATGATTTTTCCATATTCTTTATTTTGCACAGTAATCCAGTTTTTTGTTCTTTTTTTTAATATGACATTAGTTACCATTAATCTTCCAAAGAAGCATAACTGATTAAGTAAGGCAATTACTACGCGATTATTGTTTATTCCCTGTTATATATCCTTCAGTTTTTTTTATCTTTTGGCATTGTTAGTTAATGTTATTTAACTGCACATCGTTAAGACTCTGATATTTTAATGTTCTAAAGTTTTTTATGCCAATAAAATATAATGCTTTTGGTCGTAATTCGATTGATATTGTTAGTTTTTCAAAGGAAACTTTAGCAAAAAGTTTGTTTTTCCGAAAAATATCATCATTGTTGTTGTATGTGTTGTCACAGCCAAATTATTTTTATTACTGTTTTTTATAAATAGTTATTAATTTATAGCATTTTCCTGAATTTTATTATTCCTTCGTCACTTTAGAATTTTATATCATCTTTGTTTTTTATGGTGGATTTTCATAATTGCTTTTTTAATTGCTTTTGAATAATATATATTATATTTATCGTTGTTTTCTCCGTGCTTTTCCTGCTACTACAACGATATCTTGTTTTTCCTGTTTTCATTACATCCTTCCTTACCATCGTCATTACTGACTTCGTAACATCTGGATAAAGTTGTGAGTAGTTGTGTTCTTGTTCATCTCTCTCTTGCTTGCAACAATTTTTACTTATTTTTTACCGTAATTCTTACACGACTTTATTTCTCTTTCCGGTAGCTTTGTTTCATTTCCATCATTTATTGCCCTTATATCAATCATTGATCAAAAACTTTCGATTTTAGCTTTTCGCCTTTATGTAATTATATATATGTATATTATATATATATATTCTGCATAAATATTTGGTTTATTGGTACATTGCTGTTGCACACGGCGGAAGTTGTACATGAACCGTTGTGGTAGGGAGTATTTCCACATCAGATATTTTACTGGAAGATGGAACTGCAGGAAAAGGAAGAGTTTTCGGGAATGGAAATAAATAGAACTGGAAGGCGCATTTCAAGTTACTGTCGGACAGGCAGTGAATGCTGGTAATTCTGCGAAGAATAGTAGGGTGTGGGTGGCAGTGGGAGGGAAAAGATGAGTTGAGGAACGTACCGTTGCATACTGGCCAGAAATCCGAAATCTGTAACTTGTGCGAGGTCACAAGACTGTTTACGTAAGGGTCGTTTGGGGAGGCTAAATATGTGTTGTCGCGCAATTACACCGTAAAGTAGCAAAAGTAACGGAGAATGGCTGAAGCAATAGAGATGTTAATGCTTTGATCCGTGGAGAATGGGAGCTTCTCGGCTTCTGTCCTCTACTCTTGCATTTCATTCAAGTTGGTGTATTTGGATTTTCAGTTATATTGTTATTCCCGTGAGTGTTTTGAAAGGAAACGGAGGAAGACGTATCTTATCTGAGAGTTTTAAAAATTTGCTAGCGAAGTACATGAACAGTTACTGACTGCTCTTAGATGGATACTGATGGCGCGGACGATTTTTCCGACACTCTTGTCATTACTCCACTGTAAGTTTTCATCAAATATGAGAAATGTGAAGTGTTTTGTGGTGTCCTGTTATGAATTTACTAAATTCAAAATGTTATATTGTTCCTTGCTATTTTCTAAGCATAATAAGTATCTACTCTTAGTGAAATGGGCCTCACTTATCAGTTTCTTATTACATCTATTGTTCCGGTGCAGTATCGTTAATTTGAGTTCATTTGCTTTTATGGTGCAGTATGTTTTCAGGGGATCTGGGCAGGAAGTAGGCCGATCATGCCATTATTTGACTTTCAAAGGAAAAAAAGTATTGGTGAGGCGTTAGTTCATATGATTTTTGTTTTCATACCTTGTTATCATTGTTAAATGCATTACTTTTCAAGCTGTTAAATCTATTTTGATACGATATTCAAATCCATTTGTAGCTGGATTGTGGCATACATCCTGGTATGAGCGGTGTTGATGCACTCCCATTTGTTGATTTCGTGGATTGCGAAGAATTAGATCTACTTTTGGTAACGCATTTTCATCTGGATCATTGCGGTGCATTACCTTGGTTGCTCGAAAAGACAGCATTCCGCGGTCGATGTTTTATGACGCATGCAACGAAAGCTATTTACCGTATGTCGATCGGTGACTATTTAAAGGTTTCGAAATATGGTGGTTCAAGTGATAATCGAATGCTTTATAACGAAGAAGATCTAGAGAAAAGTATGGAAAAAATTGAGGTTTGTCCGTATGTAGTACTTGTTGTGATCTTCATGTTCCTTCCTTTTTCTTCTAGAGTCAAGGCATGAACATTTTATATTTTTTTTTTTGTCCAAGAAAAACTGAACTTTATGTCTCCTATTTTTTTCGACTGCATTTTTTGTGTGAACGATTTTTCACTTGTTTTTTCTATCCGCTTACTATATGTCAAATCGGTTGGGACTGTCAGCTACAAACAGTCTGAAAAATATATCTCTTCGTGGCTTCACAGGTCAATATTATATTATGTAACGAAAATCAATTTTCAAGCTTTAGTTAATTTAGGTAATTGATTTCCATGAGCAGAAAGAAGTCAACGGTATCAAGTTTTGGTGCCATGTTGCGGGTCATGTTTTGGGTGCTTGTATGTTCATGATTGAAATTGCTGGCGTGAGGATATTATATACAGGAGATTTCTCGAGGCTCGAAGATCGTCATTTGTGTGCTGCTGAATTGCCTACCGTGTCACCTGATGTTCTGATTTGTGAATCAACTTATGGAACACAAATTCACGAAAGTCGCGATGAAAGGGAAAAGAGGTAGAAGTTTCAAAGATATATGCACCGAGATATCATCGAGAGTTCAGCGGTATAATTTAATTTAGTCATATGTAAGGACAAGTAACTCTTTTAACGTACTATCTCTCTGGAAGAAGTCAGGACTATAGATTTAAAGCGAAGGTTTTTTTTTTTTTTAATTAGACTAGAGTAGCAGTATTTTACTGATATTAGATGTGAGCAAAAGAAATAAAAAGTCGCATACAAACTCCTTCCTCTTGATCTAATTATATTTGGACAAATAGTTGTAAAAGGCAACTAAAGCTGCATAAATGCACTTCAGACAATCTTGCTGCTGCACACTTTCAGATTCACAAGCATTGTTCATGAGATTGTTGGACGAGGTGGACGCTGTCTTATTCCTGCATTTGCTCTCGGACGGGCTCAGGAATTATTACTTATTTTAGATGAATATTGGGAAGCTCATCCAGAGCTACAAGATATTCCAGTATACTGTTAGTTGAGAAATACTTTTTTTTTTAAGCCATGAATAAAGCTCCGAATTTAAAAATTCCGTTTTTAAGTAAATGAATTAATAATCAGTTTGCTTGCAAAATAATAGTTGCATAGTTATAGCACAACGGAATTAGTATGCTGAGTATCAATACTAAGTGTAATGTTTTTCTACAAAAGCGTTGTACATTAGACAAAAAATATTTCCCTTAACTTTCTCAGTTGAAGAAAACTGCAGGGGGAGGAGGAAGTGCTTAAGAATTACCATAAATCTGTAAGGTATTCTATATTCTCATAAGTCCTGAAATAAATTTGTAATTTGCTGAACTGTTACTGAGCTGACGGATCTGCGAGGAGTCTAGGACCTAATTTTCCTAGTAGTAAATATCTTTTTATCCTTGCGCTGCTTTATCATTGAAATATTCATATCATTGAAATAATCCATGTGCTTTTATTCTGAAATGATAAAAAACTGATCTATACAAAGTATTTGCTTTGTATTTAATTGTCTAACTGTGAAGAGAAATTGTTTCAGATGCAAGTTCGTTGGCTAAAAAATGTATGGCTGTGTATCAGACATTTGTGAGTGGGATGAATAGTAGAATACAAAAACAGATAGCATTGAATAATCCATTCGTTTTTAAGCATGTTTCCAATCTAAAGGTTGTTTCTAACCTATTTATTACCACACATTAGTTTTCGTATCATAGATATCTGTAAATTCCATTAATTATCTTATCCTCCGCTAAAAGTTTATTTATTTTGTTATCTATTTGTTCAGTTATTTCATTTATTTATTTACTTATTCATTTTATTTGATTTACGTATTTGACTTTGTTTTTCTGATTTTATTTGTTTGTTTTTTTTAGATGTAATTTGTTTAATTTTACTGATTTAAGTAGTTTGTTTTTCTCATTACTTATTTTGAATTAATTAGTTGATTGAAAATTAAAAGCTCCATTCGTGAACAGATTTTAAAAACTGTCTCAAATTGTAGAGTATCGATCATTTCGAAGATGTGGGTCCCTGTGTTGTGCTTGCTTCGCCGGGTATGTTGCAGAATGGTCTAAGCAGAGAACTGTTCGAGAGCTGGTGCACAGATTCAAAAAATGGTTGTATCATAGCTGGTTACTGCGTTGAAGGAACCCTTGCTAAAGTTTGTTCATTTCTTTTTTCATTAGTTTACAAATGTTGTCTGATTATATTAACTGAATTTTACAGGAACATAGCTACAGTATGTCTGAGTCTGTCGGAATAGAAATCTATTATGAAGCAAAATATATTAGATTTCTATTAGAATAATAAATTCCTAAGAGAAATCAGAATTTAAGCAATAATTATGACAAACCTAAATTACTGAATAATCATTCTGAATTAGATCTATTTGGAACTGTCAATATCGAACCTTGACCATCTGGGACTGAACAGAATTTTAAGTAGCTATGGTGCGGAAAATAATACAAAACTTAGAGGTCTAAATTAGCCCGCTTAAAATATCGAGATGGCGACAGTAAAAATTCCTGCCTTCCACTTCTTATATTTTTACTACATTGTAAACCTCATAATATCTCTGCACCGTCCGCTAAAACTACATATATTTTTATTTCGGATGAAGAATTTAATAAGTTTTTTACTTTTTAATTGAAATTTATGCTTTTTTTGTTTTCAAGCATATCTTATCTGAACCGGAAGAAATTGTTGCGATGAACGGACAAAAGCTGGCAATGCGGTTACAGGTGATTTCATTTTCATGCTTTTAAAACTTATGAAATAGGTTTTCGAAAAGCTTTATCTTATAATTTTGTCGAGAAACTTGATATGTTTAAAATGCAAAAAATCAGGGATACTGCGCATAAGAAGTAATCTCCAAAAAAATGTTTTTGTTTTTCTTTACAAAAGAAATAAAATAAAATGGATTATAATGTAAAAACAATGGATCTCTCTGGTCCATTGTAACGAGGCTTTTTTTTTTTTTTTTTTAAATTTGCTCATTTTCTTTCTTTACGAATGTTGCTTTTTTATGTAATTTGCTGTGACGTATTTCAAACTCTCAGAAATCTAATTTCAGCTGCTGGATAGAAATCTGATATGGCAGGATTTAGAATTAATTATATCAAACCAGAATTGGAAGATAAAACCTTTTTTGCATTCGGATCTCAAGACCTTCATGTACTTTCTTGAGAACTTGACTAATTATATTTTTAACTTAGTTTAGGTAGCTTATATCAGCTTCTCGGCTCATACAGACTATACCCAAACATCAGATTTTATCCGTGCCCTTCGACCGCCTCATCTCATACTAGTGCATGGTGAAATGAATGAAATGAATCGTCTGAAAGCAGCAATTATAAGGCAATACGAAGATGAACCAGACTTTCATATCGAGGTGAACTTCATTCTTTTTCTTTTGCTTTCAGAAAATCGATCCTTCCCAGTCATGCTTTCATTACTAGCCTAATTAAACAGAAGTTTCAGAGTATGGCTTCTTCTGTAATGCGCTATTTATTTCTAATTTGGGGAGCTTTGGCTTTATTGTCCATAAATAATAAATGAGCCAAGCTTAAAGGGTTTTGAAATCCATCAGGACTAGAGCAAAATTTTGTTAGAGTTATCAACTTGATCCAATTTCTAAATTGTACGAGTATGCATAGTAAGATATTGGTCATTTTATAAGGAGCATGTTTGTTCCATACTTGTTGTTTTGCAGGTCTACAATCCTCGAAATACTGAGTCAGTTGAATTGCATTTCAGAGGCGAAAAAACTGCTAAGGTTGAATTCGTTTTTTTTTTTGCAAATGTTGATTATGTTCACGCCATGTTATTTGAAAGTTTCGATATTACATTTTGAGTTCAAGTTCAACCAGAATGCCAGAATTTTGGAAAAAGATTCAACAAGTCTGAATATGATTATATATATATATATATATATATATATATATATATATATATATATAGAAATGAAATGATATATATTGTTAGCTCTATTTAGCTATATATATATATATCATTTCTGTAGATGCTGAATAGAAGGCTAACTAAACATGCCGAAAGTGATGGTTACTAAGTCCTTTATTTGAATCCAAAACAATATTTCTAGATTAATTTAAAGGTTGTTGGAAAAATGGCAATGACGCCACCAGCAGACGGACGAATTTTGAGCGGTGTTTTGGTCCGAAGAAATTTTAATTATCACTTAATGCATGCCGATGATCTTAGCGGTATGTTTTACATCCGGTTTTTCATTTTTTTTTCGTTTTTTTTTTTTTTATAAAATTTGGTTCTGCATAATTAAAATTTGAGATTATTGATGATTAGGATCTGTTGATTGTTTTTGGATGATTTTCATTTCTAATATTTCTGAAATGCCCTTTTTCTACATTCGATTCTCCAACTCTTATTATTCATTTTTAGTTTTATTGTGAGCTAACAATTAAGAAAACTGCTTCATTTTGGTAAAATCTTGTTACATTTACAGCATATACGGACTTGTCTAATAGTATCTTGACGCAGCGAGAGAGTGTCTTCTATAGTGGTACCATTACATTGCTTCTTCATAATTTACAACAAGTGGCTGGTGATGTGAGCTGTGAAGAAATTGATTCCAAGGATACTTCTGATCCAACGCATACAATCAAATTGTTTGACGTTAGTACATTTTGTTATATATTAGAAGAGAAATTTGCCTATTTTTAACAGAAGATATGTTCTCCTTATAAAACAAATACAGTATCGTGCAGATCATCATCCCTTTCAGAATTAGAACATTCTTTTATCTGGTTTGCATGAAAAGGAAAATAATTGGGACTTTTATCATCTTAAAACTTTTATGCTCACCAGTACATTATTAAATTATCATGGAAAATTACAACTTCTTCAGTATTTTATTGCTGCTGAAATAAACATCTCTCTTCATCTCAGTTTTCTGTACAGGAAAGAATCCGCGTGTTGGTTTACTACCCGCAACATGTCGCTATTATTGAATGGACATCTAATCCTGTGAGCGATATGTTCGCTGATGCAACCCTGGCCGCTGTTTTGCACGCACAGACAAATCCGGTGCCGGATAAAAGTAAGTTTATGGCCATGTTTTCCTTAACTGAATCAACTTTGCAATGCGAATCATTTCTATTTCTTTATATATTTTATATATATCACTGAATTTAAATTTTCGAAATTTGGAAATGCTGTATGTAATATGGTTAGATTTGTCGAAAGGTGTATCTGAAATTTTTGTACACTACTTTATCAAGGACGAAGACTACTACTTTAAATGGTAATTTTTACGGTTTGAAATGTTTAACTGCTGCCCTTTTCCTCCCTCCTAACGGTAATAAAATTTTAAAATATTCATTTAATTAGCTTGTCCATGATATTTTTTGTCGTTTATTTGAAGGCGAATTATTATTTCTGCATGTTTTTCATTTTCTCCTCTCCAAGTTTTAGACCTCAGAAATTGGAATGTAAAGCCGAACGAATTGGAGTGTTTGATAAAAACACTGACTGAGCTCTGCGGTGATCAAGCAATTATCCGAACTGCAGGTAATACAATTGAATTGGAAATAGATGGAAAAGAAGCTAAAATAGACCTGGATACGATGCATATCATATGTACCGATCAACTATTACATCATTTGATCACGTCCGTTTGCCAGAAAATGATGAATTCCCTACTGCCAGTTTGTACATTGACAGTTGCAAAGTAATCATTTGTTGAGATTGAGATTTGTTTGCGGTGGACTACATGTGAACTGGGGACGAGGGAGTGTGTCTAATTAATTTCCTTGCTTCCAGAGCGAGTGGAAGGCATTTGGTTTTATTGCTTGCTTAAATTGTTCCATTTTTTGCTCTTTTTATTGCTGATAATTCGAACTTCCGATCTCATGGTAATGTTTTCTCAACTTGTTTGTGACATACGCAAATGCGTTCTACTGTGTTTCAAATTCGCCTCTATCCTTGAGATTAATGTTACTATCATTCTTCTTTTTTATAGTCTTCGTGACGCTGTGAAAGCTTATTCTATTTGCTTAAGAATGAGAATAGATGCAGAAGAATGTTAATGGTAAGGGATTCTGTATTTAATCCTAGGTTAATCGCTCTTCAATTTTTTGCCTTCTCAGTAACGTCATCTTTATCGCTTTTATCTCAGTTAGATTCTTCATTCCTCTGTTGCAGTGCTGATTAAAACAGCTATTTTTCTGATTCTTCAAAATGTAAGCGGTTAGGAAGAAGAGATAATTAAATTAGTTTTTCATATCTCTTTACATTTTGTTACTTTTGTCATTAACATTATTGAATTCAGTGATGATGTGAAAAAAAAAAAAAAAAAAATTGTCAACGTGTAATCAGTCATGAGTGTGGATATTCGTTGTGGTCGCTGTGAAGACTGTACCGCTGACTTTATATGAAATCAGATTTTCGATGCGTTGGATTATTAACAGTATTACTGTTCTTGCCATAATGTGTGATATTTCATACTCTTAAGAGGCTTTAAGGTATTATGGTCATATGGTGATAATATAACCTAGTGAGTGGTAAGCAAAATGGAAAGCTTTGGATATGAGTCTATAACAGTGAATCTAGAATGCCTCTATTCCGCAAAACTTTGTAGATTCGGTTTTAAGAGATGTATGTGATGCTCTCATTCTGTTCGATTTGCTTTTCAGATAGACTTGCATTACATTTGAATATTGTTTTTTAATTTTTGAGAAAAAAGACCATGGCGCAAAATACTATCTGTATTTACGAAATATATGTACTATACATATGGAGGGGGAGAGAGTACGACTACTTTTAGCCTAGGACTGAGAAGATTGGAGCGAACTGAAAGCAAGTTTTTTAAACCATTTTTGGGCTAGCAGGCGATAGTCATTCCGTGGCAAACCTGTCCGATGAAATAAAATATGATGGCATGAGAGCGGTGTAATCGTCTGTTCCTTTTCATTATTCTCGATTACTTCCGACATTGCCGGTCTTCGCTTCTGTAGTCTAAAGGTGTCATTATCTGACATTTTTAGTGGATTACGGATTCTGCAATATCATGGCAGACTGAATTAGTTCCACTGAGATCTGATCTGAATCTGTACAACTAATTGTTTCTACTGGTGTCACTCGTGATTGCTGGCTTCAATCTAAAAGTTAACAGAAAAGAAGTAGTTCTAGCATTTTTCGCCTTTTTCATGTTGCCTTTAATATCTAGACTTATATATAATGTCAAAAATGATAGGCTTATCTCTGGTACCATCACTTATAGACAACTATTCAAACTTATTACAGTTTACAGCATAAGTTTAAGCCTTATTAAGTTAAATAATTTGATTTTAGTGAATAAAATAAACGGTAATATCATTTCGAGAATTCTCATTCTTACCATATTTACTCAGCCTCAAAGAAAAGTTGTCTAATCATCATTTGCAGAAGGAAAAAGAAATAACTGTCGCTGTGATAACCAATTTATTCCTCTTATCATACGTAACATTCTTATTTAACCTATTTTGAAGGAGTAATCGCAGTGAAAATGACCTCACATAACAAGCAACTAGCATTTTCTCCCCACTTTTCTCATTTTTTCTCTTTTTTGGAAAAAGAGAAATTGTAAAGAGAAGTGGCGTTATATTATAAATCGGACATGAAATTTCTTCCCTCTAGACAGAAGTTACCGTCAGTTGAAGGAGATTTCTGTATCGAAAAAGATGTATTTACTACTATCACAGATATCTTCTTTTTTAACGAAATACTGGACTTAAATCTAATTAGGCGAACTTGTGAGAACAAAATTCACCAAACACCTACACATCCTGCATCATATCACGTATTCCTGTCAATTCATAGCATCGTGATAAGAACAAAGTATTACGTGAATTACCACGTGAAGGATATCACGAGAGAACAGAGTGAGGTAAGAAAATTTCTCACGTAATAGATAGAAGGTGCATAGTAACGTTGTCGAGGATAGACGTAAATGCTGATTATGATTAAAATCATAATTTTTGCTAATCATAATCTTGCATTCATTTAATTTTTAATACAGTTAGTAAGGATAGATTCACTCATTACTGATTTAATAAGAGTGGAAGATAATGTTCTAAATATGCCATAGCTAAATCTGAATCCTTACGGAGGATCAACATCACTCGTTTCTGATCCATCGGGAAATGCCTTTACAACTAAACTGAATAGATGAAGGTACAATAAAACGCAAAATTTTCACACAGAGGCCTTCAGTTGAAGTCTGTGAAGTTCGAATGCTTGCAAAATGACGTTGACTATTAGCAGGTGGGTCCTTTTTCGTGGACATAGGTGCGGCACTTCTGTGTTCTTATTTGGGGTAGCCGTACATTGTGCACTGAGTGGTAAACTTATCTTCACCATCCGGAAGCCCCGCTTTGTCCACAGCCAACTGGTCGGAAGTGCTTGCGTTCATCTGTCGTCCCACTCCCAGTACTCCTCCTATAGCTCCAGAAGGGAAAACGTTACGCAGTATTGATATATTTCGCTCATTTCTTTCTTTTTCTGCATTCATACAACTGTGTTATTGTGAGAAAAAGAAATGCAATGAAAGTGAGCTCATCTGACATACGATATTTCATTCTTTCGGAAGGAATACTATCAGGTGGTTAGGGAAGTTCAAAATGGCAGAGAACAACTTCTATTTTACATCCATTCTCGTTGTCGTGTTGTTTAGAATAATTGTAATGTGATATGATCCGTACAATGGATGGTTTCAGTTAAACAGATCGACAATGCATTCTACTCGCGGGTTGACTTCAATGAACTCATCAGGAAGCTGATTTTTACCCTGAAGAGGTTGTATATTTTTGGTGATAAAAGTTCAAGTATGTTCTTTAAATTATTGCCTAAAAAAATATGTGTTTAATGCCGGGAGTTATCACTGTTTAGCTTTACATTTTAGTAGTTGATGTTACTGCTATATGCAGTGTGCAGTATGAGTAGGTAACCTGTCCAAGTAGGATATCCTAACTTAATAGTTATACAGCTATTAAGTTACAGGGACGAAATGATTTACAAAGCACCACTTTCTGAAGCGTTTTCTCTTTTCTCTAGGAGCATTCATGAGTTTTCTGTTAGACTGAGGAATTTACTTTAGAGTACTTGGAGTTTCCGAAGTTTACTTATTTCAGGCTCCATATTTAGTTGAGTCTAAATTTCCTTAACTTCAACAACCAAAAGCGATGTGAGACGTGAAGAATACTCACCAAAGACAGGAAGCAGTACAAAGTTAAGCAACGTGACTAGTAACTGATATTAATCTCTAAGTTTAAGATTCTGTTGATCAAAATTGCTCGTTTATAATTTAGCTATTTGTAGCCCATCCCATCTTCACATTTTGCCGCTTATTGTAGATTGCTAGTGATGGTGAAATGTCGAGTGAAGTGGGCATTGTCGCTGCTGTTGCTTGCTTGGGTTATAACAATCGGTTATATTGCGTATTATAGTTATAACAATTCCTTATTAAATACATTTGCGTCAGTTTCTGCTCCTGGAACTTATACTAGTGATATATTTCGAGAGGTGACGTTTTTGACGTTTTTTTATTTTTTATTTTTTTAGGAGTTCTAATATATTTTTAATGCACATATAGAGCCTGGAAGAAATGGTGACAAAGCATTTTCTGATGTTCTTATACATAGATTGGTGTAATAGCATCTCAGACTAAAGTGGTGCTACTCTAAAAGAAGAAGGAAATTTATAATGAAAATGTGATGAATGTGTATCCTTTTTTGACTTATAGCATTTGGTGTATTATTATTGCTGTAAAATAAATAAAGCTTGCTGATCCCATTCTGAAATTTTTCCTTTTTTTTTTTTAGAAATTTCGGAGGTCTTCCAAAAAAGCTGATGCTCATTTAAAAAGAAATCAAGTAAAGAATGCTATTATTTACTCGAAATCGGAAAAAACTTTGTCTTGGAGAGACTTCGATCACGAGGGATTTTTGAAGAAAGGTAGTTTACAACCAGGTGAAGACAGGTAATTCTCCTATTATGGCAGTCTATTTTCGATAGAACAAGTACTCGCTGAAAATCTAGATTTTCCGTTTTGGGATGAGGATGCAAAGAATTTATATTCGCAGAAAATTTTTAGCTAACCCACCTGTGCTTCAAACGAATGTTCCTTCACATGAAATAAGAAGGGCAGTGGAAATGCATTGCTGGATTCCATCATTTTATGAGTGGTGAAAGAATTAAAACTTAATTAAAATCCGCAGTTAAAATTTTTGATTTTATGGATTCCAATAGTCTTTTCAGAAAAGAGGCACTGTTGATGTGGAGAAAATTATATTTTTGGAGTAATTAATTTCATTTACAAAAGAAAACAGAAATGAAACATGTCTTTTCTTTCTCTCGTACTGACTCACTACACGATATTCTTTTTTACGGCGTAATGTTTAATATCGCTAATGAATTCTATTTTTAGATACGCTGCAAACAAATTTAACCAAGCTGCTAGTGATGCTACGAAATGGGATCGGGATATTATCGATTCCCGAGAAGCAAGGTAAATTCGATTAGGCATCATTCACCTGGCAGAGAGGTCGCTTCTTTCACATTTTAACCACTGAGGAACAGAAATATGCATTTAGATTTTTCGAGGAGTTTTGCAGCTCTCCGCTGTTCTGTTCTTCTCTTCTCTTCTGTTCTTCTCTTCGGTTGACTCCATTTTTCTTTTTTCCTGAAAGTTAGAAAAAGCGAAATAAATCCGTTATCAACAATTTCTGGAATTTTGAATTTGTACCTAAGGTCTGCTGAGGTGATGTTTCGTTAAAAAACAAAATAGGATTGTATTTCAGTTGTGGCAGTTTGACGTATGATGTAGAAACCCTCCCATCAACTTCAGTTATAATAACGTATCATAATGAGGCGAGGTCGACATTACTGCGTACCGTAGTCAGTGTATTTCTTCGTTCCCCACCACAGTTACTGGTCGAAATTATTCTTGTTGATGACTTTTCTGATGACAGTAAGTGCTTACACTGAATTAATTATACTTTTCAGCATGAGAAGGTTTTCTATATTTTTCAATTTTACAAATATAATAATGCGAATAATGGGCAGAAAAAGAATCACTTATTAACCTAAACTGTTAAAATGCTAGCAGCATTTTGAATTCCTTTCAAAAATTTTTCGGCTATAAAACTAGAAGATAATGAGCCTTATCCTCTGGATGTTGATAGATGTGTATTGTTAATCCCAGGTTGTATGTCGCATAATGTTTGTTCAAGATTATGGGAGACTGTTTGAAATTTTTATGTACATGCGAGGTATTTTCCAATATATGCTTATGTTTTTATGTTTTATTTTAGTTACAGTGGGAACGGATTTAGTGCCAGTAGAAAATGTTGTTGTTATAAGGAATACAAAACGTGAAGGTTTGTTCGAAAGTTCGGAAATCTGAAAATACATTCAGCTAAAAACTTCACTTAGCATTTGAGATATTCTTCTAAAGAAATTCTTTTTTGTTTTTGTTTTTTCAAGATATTTCTGCATATTACGGAATTATCAATAACGATTTGTACGCAACCGATGCCTGAAAAATGCGTATGCCTGGTATAAGGCACATTCTACTCTTGAAAACAAATTCGTTTTCTTCTTCTAAAATCTTGAGACATGAAATGAATAATGAAACTCTCAACAAATGCAAAATTTATGTAGTCAAAGATATAGTTACTATATTTTTCAGGTTTGATAAGATCACGTCTAAAGGGAGCTGCGTTAGCGCGTGCTGAAGTGCTTACTTTTTTGGATAGTCATTGTGAATGCAATGTGAACTGGTTGGAACCATTACTTAATCGAATTAAAGAAAATAATCGAACTGTTGTTGCTCCCGTTATTGATATCATTAACAAAGATACCTTCAAATATATTCCTGCTAGTGCTGATTTAAGAGGAGGTCTTATTTTTTGAAGTTTTCGGCAAAAAAAAAAAAAAAAAAAAAAAAGCATTGTATTGGAAAATTTAATAAGCGATAGGAGGGGTTCTTCTGTATGAGAAACGCATATTTATGTAAAGGAAATTTTTTTGAATACATAAAATTTTTTGACCTTCGCACAGCTTTGATTTACCTTTGTTGTTTAGGATTTGAATGGAATCTCGTATTTAAATGGGAATATTTGACGGGTAAGTTGCTGAACGAACGACATGCGCAACCTACGGCACCGGTAAGGTAAATTCTTCTCTCTCAAATTTTTAGTTTTACAAATTTTTTTTTTTTTATGTGAACCTTGGGAACTTTTTAGTGCTTTTTGCAGTACCTTTTCTCAGAAGGTTTCAGATTATTGACATCACTGTTTCAGGCATTTAATGGTTAAAATTTTTAAAGCATAACCACCTCACTGAAGTTAAGATTCTTATGGCTTCACTTGAATTTCGTTATTTTGCTTATAAATGATTTCATTTAATATTTTAGGACACCAGTAATAGCTGGTGGTTTGTTTACGATTCGGAAAGATTGGTTTGAGAAACTGGGTACATATGACGAAGAAATGGATGTTTGGGGTGGCGAAAACCTTGGTCAGTTCAAACTTTTTAACTTCTGATAATTTTTACATCCGAATTTTGAAGTCTGTGAAAGTGGATCCCAGTTCTTCTGAAATTTATATAAAGGTCGAATTTTCGTCTAAATTATTTAGATGGTAGCAGTGATAAAGCTGAATAAACAAGTAAGGTAAAAATCACTTCGCATGCTGAATGCCAATTCTAGATAGTGTCGAACTTGTTGTATTACGTTTTGGAAACTTTAGTGGTCTTGTTCATCAAGGAATAATGAAACGATGGGATTCATTTTACCGTTGCTATCGGTGTTCGGTTTTATTTGATCAGTTTATCGTTTCTGACTATTATCTATCTAGAACTATCATTTCGAGTGTGGCAATGTGGCGGTTCACTGGAAATCATCCCATGCAGTCGAGTTGGTCATGTGTTTCGGAAACAACACCCATATACATTTCCTGGAGGCAGTGGTAATGTTTTCCAAAAGTAAGTTTCTATTTAATGTTTTTCCCATATTATATTATACATAATTGTAGATAAATCGGCTAGATCATTTTTCTTTTCGATGTTTTCTTTAATAGATCGGCGTTTATGGATATTTATGGGCGTTTACGTCCCAGGTAGTCGAGACCGATGCTCTAAAAATAAGGCCATATATCTATCTTTCTAGAAATACAAGACGAGCTGCTGAAGTATGGTTAGGCGATTATAAGCACCTCTATCTCAGGAAAGTACCTTCTGCCCGATTTGTTAATATTGGCGAGTAAGTACTTTAATCAGTTTTACAGCTTTAATTCGGAATTCTAAGTTCTTATGACACTTGTAATTCCAAGTCACTTTTCTTTCTGCAGCATCAGTACAAGATTGGATCTAAAAGAAAGGTTGCATTGCAAGGATTTCGACTGGTATTTGAAAGTGGTTTATCCGGAACTAAAGTACTTTTTTCTATTCTTCCTGTTCATTTTCTCCGAATATTCTTTAGTTTCGAACAGATAATATACATTAAATATGAAAACGATCCATTGAATGTATGAATGTGTTTACACCATTTTTCGTTTTTTCTCATAGTTTTGGTAAAATAATTTAACAACATAGAGTGGGATTGTTTTAATTTCTTTATTTAAAAGAAAATCATGTATCTTAGACCGAAATATAAATTAATGGAATGTCGTGCGTTCATCTTTATAATTTGAAAATGACTTTGTAAAATTTGAGACTTTCCGTAATTTTAATTTCGCTTTGTTTTTGGTTTTTATTTTTATTTTTAGAATTCCCATAAAAGAGCAAGGTCGATATCTGACGTTTAGACAAGGGAAATTCTGTATCGACTCTTTGGGTAAACAGAAAATTTTATCTGCTATCGGTATTTATCGTTGTCATGGCACAGGAGGAAATCAGGTTTGTTGTTTCGGAGGCTGAAGATTTTGCTATTTGAAAATGGATAAGCACTTTTTGTTGATTAATCCTGCTCCATTAATAATGACGTTCCTTACTGCAGTATGAAATGTTTAGGTTTATTGTAATTTTTGAGCTCTAAATCTAAAAAATTCAGCAAAGTAGCTGATAGTAATTCATGTGGTTCAAGCAAATTCTTCAGACGTATTGTATTATTCAGCTAGCTTTTTACCTGTGTTTGTTGTGATCCATTATTTGATTTACGATGTTCTGGGTCTTGCATTCTCATTGCATAAATATTGTTTATTGTGAAATTATAATTCAGCAACATTTATATAGCTTCTGGTCCAAACAAAATCTGCAGGAATGGGTAATGAATGATGAAACTGGTACTTTAAAGAGTCCTTATTTAAACCTGTGCGTCACAGATGATGAGCAAGGAATGCTTGTTCTGAATCACTGCAATATGGTTATTTTTTTTTTTTTATGTTCATATGACCGAAATCCTCATCTCTAATTCTGTTTTTTCGGCTCATTAGACCCTTAATCTCCTCGAACTTTATAGTACTTCATTTGGTGACATCAGTACTGTTATTATTTTTTTTTTTAATATTACAGACTAGTGGAAGATGGAATTTAGATGAAAAAAGCGGAAGATTGCTCAAAAATGATCAGTGTACAACTTTGCTATTGTCAGATGATCGCAATCACCAAAGCATTCTGGCGCTTATGCCATGTCTTGTTACGGATGCACGGCAACGCTGGTTGTTCGAGAAACCTCCAGCATTTTGATTTATTATCTGTACGATAAAAGTCTGCAGTACAATTTGTTGCCAAAATTTAGATCGGCAATTCTTATTTCGACTTTTCCCATATTTTCTTTCATTTAAGGTTCACGTTTAAAAAAAAAAGATAGGTAACAGTATTTATGCATTGTTTGAAACTTTTTGCTTGATGTTGTTTATAGTTTCGAAATTTTACTTCCAATCGATCCTATGACTCGGTTGTTAATGATTTAAACTATTTAGTTTAATCAAAAGCTAAGATGTCTTTCTATGAGGCATGTTAAAATAAGATTTAGTCGCTCTCATCCTTATATAATTTTGAAATGCTCGTGTCTGTTTTTAGAGTTATCTCTTTTCAAATCAAGATTTCAGTTTCTTCCCCTATCTGAATTTTGGATTCTGTTTCATATTTGTCATTACTTTTGGTCTTTTACCACTTTCTCACCTCTTTAGTGTTCTTCAGTGGAACAAAAACACTCCGAAACTGTATCCAGAAGATCTTGAGTTTGGATGAGATTTCGAAGTTTTTTTTTATTTGTTTGGTTTATTTAATTTATTTTTCTTGAAAACTCTAAATAACAAAGCAAATATAAATAATATTATACTTTTTCATGCATTTTTTTCTTTTTATTTCCTCTTACTTGTCCTTCCCCCCTCCCCCAACTAGATTCTTTGCAGGAAGTCTGTGAAATCACAAAGTAATTTTTTTTCCTCCACTAATGATCTATAATTTATAAGAAATTAGGCGTGGTTTTTGGTGAAAATTAGAATAGACAGGCATGAATAATTTGTACAGTTACTTTTGTGATCATAGGATGCCTTGAAGTTATTTGTTCTCCATTTAAAACTCAAAACTTTTTTCAAGGCTCATTAAATTTTTACTTCAATCGCATTAGATATATCGATGCTGCTGACTGGATTAAACAATAAAGAGAGTCAAAAAAAGTTGAGATTAGCGGAGTAGCGGATGGGCCATGCATCAACTATTCTCGAAGGACAGCTATTTTCCAAAGTTCTTAATTTTCTTCACAACTTTTCTTTCACATTACTGAAGCTTTAAGGGATATCTTTATTTTGTTCATGTATCTCTCATTCGTTCGCAATATTTCAGATATATATTTATCTCATCTCTAGTCTTAGCCAAAATTTCACATTCACTATGCAATGTTCCACCTGTTATGGTAGAAAATTTCGATCTTCTTAAGTCATCTAGGTTACATTAATTTGTTTTGCTAAGTTTCAGATTTTGCTTTGGATTATCCCACACAATAATTTTTACTGTCTAGATATTTATTGGACTGCAAAATCAGCTACATGTTGTAACGAAGAAATTCAGCTGTTAAAATAATATCTATTCTTGATTTACTGAATATAAGAGGATGGTAGTATGTTTTCTAAAATCTTAACTATTGTAACTATTGTTATGCAGTTATGCTGAATCATGATAAATCTCTCATGGTAGTATTAACACTCTCTATACACATAAATTATGACTTTGTTATAATTTAAAATAGGGAAAATAAAATTTCAGTCAGTGAGTATCATCATTTTTATAGCTTCATATGTGTTACTAAATGTCACGTTATTGTACAGCAGATTTTTGCAATGCATGTCCTGCAAATGGTTAAGAAACCAAAGATTTTAAAAACCTTAAAACATAAGCAAGGGAGGTTAAATTAGAAGATGTGATAGAAGAACTTTTGTGAATTAACAGATATCATTTTGATATTATATAAATGAGCTAGGTAATGACTAATATAGTTATTCTTGTAGCTGCTGTTAGAGCTCTTCCGACACGGAAGTTTCCCGTTAATCGGATCTGTATCACAGTTTGTCATTTTCCGATATCTCGAATTTGTTTTTGTTATTGCAGGTAGTAAATGTCGTTTCTCTTGCTTTTCTTAACTTTGTTATGCAGTTCGGTAAACGCGCTCTATTTCCACATCGCTGAAACAGAACGGAAATGTTTCATTGAGGAGATACCTGATGAAACAACTGTGATTGGTAATTATAAAGTAATGTTATATGACCCGAATACAAAAGGTTATGGTGAATATCCGGGGATTGGCATGCACGTGGAAGTTAAAGATCCTGAAGATAAGGTGATCCATATTTAATACATATTTATATTCCTAATTATTTATGACTAATTCGTTGTAAGAAAATGCTCTACATAGTGAACGTCTTTATCAGTTTTTGACGTGATTTAATGTTGAGTTTATGTGGGTGCATCTTTTGGAATACCGTATACTTTGCATTATCTCTTTTCAGCGGCGTTGGATGTGCTGAAATATGCTACTAATTATAGAAAGTTTTTTACATTTCACTATAATTAAATTTGTTGTCATAATAATAGTTGCTTAAAGGTTTTATAGTAATCTGATTTTGTGACGAAATTTGTTGAGTCATCTGGATGCTACTTCACTTAAATACCAAAGAGGGAACATTGGGCTTTTACTGCTTACCGTGCAATATACTTCCAGGTAATTTTATCGAAGTTGTATACTAGTGAAGGACGATTTACGTTTACCTCTCATTCACCTGGGGAACATTTCATCTGTTTATACTCAAATTCAACCGCTTGGTTTAGCGGTGCGCAACTACGAGTGCACCTGGACATTCAAACTGGTGAACATACTCAGGATTACGAGCAGGTTATATTAAATTTATTATAACTACTTCACTTACTTTGCAAAATCTGATTAAGTCTTACTTTTTGCGGGAGCCGAATTTCTCTTAAACCCTTTATAATTTCTCGAAGAGTTGTTTGTTTTTCGAATCTCGAATAGAAAATGTCTTAGATAGCCGCAAAAGATAAATTGAACGAATTGCAACTTCGTATCAGACAGTTGCTTGATCAAGTTGAGCAGATTTCTAAAGAGCAGGACTATCAGCGGTACAGGTATGACTTTATTTTTTAAAATTTCCGAATATCTTTCGGAAATAGCTGTTATCACCAGCCGTAAAAATTAGCAACTTATGCGCATCCTCAAAGGAAAATGTGCTCTTACGGTTATCATTTTCTGAAAGATGCTTGTCTCACTTGAATTGATTTAATTTACACTTTATCATTATATTGTAATTTTATTTCTTCTTCTCATAAACTAATTCAAGGGAGGAACGTTTCCGACAGACAAGTGAAAATACGAATTCACGGGTATTATGGTGGTCCATTGCACAGACAGTCGTGCTGTTATTGACTGGAGCATGGCAAATGCGTCATTTGAAAGGATTTTTTGAAGCCAAGAAACTTGTTTAATAACTTTTTCCTGTTAGAGCCTTTTTGCCGTATTTTTAGGTTTTATATTTATTTTATGGGATTAAATACGTTTAGGGTTTTCTTTTGTCAGTTTATTGCTTGTGAAGGGTGAAATTTTTCTTTTACTTTTTATTCTTCTACTAATATGGGAAAAGTTATAGAGACTTATAAGTATGGCTGGAGGTTACAGTTTCGTTCTGGTGATTATGAATTCCATATTGTGGGAAAAGCCATGCTAAAAACTCTTGAAAATTTTAAAATTAACTTTTCTAATTGTGATGCAGTACGTGTAAGCAGATTGTATGCAGATGTTCGTGGTTTACACTTACTACTCATCTGTTACGCCAATAGTTTTTGGGAAGTTTACTATGGGTGTTGACCGATGGGTGTTGAAAGTATCATTTGTTTGTTTAATGGAAGTTGTCAATAGTGGGACAAAAGCAGAATAAATACTGAAGTGTCGATTGTATTAAATTAGATATATTTTATTTGTTCTTGTAAATGACAATATTTTGGATATTAGATGCCACTGAATGTTAAGGCTGCTTATATATGATTGCTGCCAGGTCGTGTAGCACTCTTTGAAATCAGATTGATGTTTCGTGAATAATGTTGAAATCATCTGCTTATTAAATTCTAGAAACGATAAATTTCATTAAGTTTTGACGCCATATTACCATCGTTCATAATGTATCAGTTTCTTCAACAATTTTCTGTTGCTAATCATGCTGTTACTAATTTTAATTCACATATAGACACTGCTGTTTGTGATTATTTTTTCTCTTTATGATTTATTTTCTGAATTATAAGCAGTATTACCTGGAAATGTTTTATTTTTTGAAATTACTTTAGGCAGTTGGTATTCTGCAATCAATAAATTTTATCAATATAAGAATAGATAATTGAGTAATACTTGAAAAGCTTGGATATAAGAAGTTTATTATTGAACAAGTTCGAAAAATTCTCTGGTCAATTTTGTCTATATATTGATCATAAGCACTCGGATTCGACATTTTCGTTCTTTTTTAAGGAGTTTATCTCTTTGAAAAGAACAAGGATGTCTGGTCTCACCCTCGCTGTATTAAACAAAGTTACGTGGTCGAGAAGTTGTTTTATTCTTAATTGATCGTGGATACAGGTAGTATACTTGCCGCACTCCGCAAGCTGGCATTAAAAAGGGAAAAGGATTGCTTGGAAATAGCTTTGCAGAGTAGTAATGTTCATTCGAAAATGGATGGAAATAAGAATATCACGAGGTTGGATGGCAGTACTTGCAGGAGCTGCTGGAGCTAGTGGGGCTTACTATAGTTACTTGTATGTTTTCTTTTTTTTTTTTCATATATTTTTTGATTGATGGGGGAGGGGTGGTTAAAACCTGGTAGGAGAGGAACAGTGCATTGGATTGCTCTGTAAGACGCATCCAGTATTGATATTTCATAATTATTTTACTAGTGGAATTCACTGGAAGAATTTCATTATTTTGGTATTAAGGTAACAACTTGAAACAATGCTTGGTGAATAGAAATGTAAAAGAGAAATAAGATGGGAAATTTTGATTTTTTCTCTTCTTAACTCTTCATATTAACAATGAATTATGTGATTTTTTTTGATGCTGGTTGATATGAGCTGTCATAAATGTACATGCCTAATTCTACGTAAATTATCCTAATCAGTTATCTTGATTATCCCAGTCAGAGTCATCTTCAATAATTTTTAAACCTCACATGTTTATTTTCCTATTTAGCAGCAGCAAACCACATGATGAATACAAATTTGGCCATGATTTATCTGGTAAAACATATGTCGTTGTGGGTGCTTCTTCTGGTATTGGCAAAGAAACAGCCAAAGAATTAGCAATACGAAAAGCGAAAGTAATTATGGCCTGCAGGTAATATTTCTAAATGTGATAATTTGCAGTAATAGTTCTAAATGTGACAGGTTATTTTTATCAGTGTGATTGCGAGTGATGTTCAGACATTTGAATGTTTTTCTAATGGCTTTCATAATCAAAAATGATAAAATATCTCACTTGACTGTAAGGCTATTAACTGGGCCTCAGTACCACTGTACTTATTTGATATTTTTGAAGCCACTACTTGCTAATAATAGGAAATGCTATTGTATCAGTCTATAAACCCATGAAGATGTTAGAAATGTTTTAAGGTATTAATTCATATCTTCAGTGAAACAGTTTTGCAGGGATCACCGCAAATGCATTGAAGCTAGAAGAAATTTAGTAATAGCAGCGAAAAATATGGAAATTTATTGCAGACGTTTAGATTTAGAAGACTTTGATTCAGTGCGAGATTTTGTTTTCAAACTTAACACAGGTGAGATTAGTTATTGTAGAGCTGTGCTGTTCTTCATCGTTTGCATACTCCTTGTTATTATGCCTTCTTATCCTTTCTTCTGGAAAATGAAGATTCTCTAAATGAATTTTGTTGAAACATTTCATAACTTTTTTTGACATTTTCAAAAAAAAAAAAAAACTATGGGTTGAATTGACGAACAAAAAAACAACAAATTGTTTGGATCAGTAAGACTGCACTAAAGAAAATAAAATTTCGTAGGACTTCAATGTCTTCTACAACTGCAGGAAACGTGGTGATAAGCTTATTTTTTCTAGTTATAGGATAATATTTTAGTTCATTCTATTTATATATATTGAGTGAATTTTTCTTTCCAGGTAAAGGAAATATTGAAGAGATCGATGGCATAGTTTATTGTGCTGCTACTGCAGAATCTACTCGACAAACAAATAAGGTTAATGATATCATGAGAGAAGAAATGTTGTCTTTCGAGCATAGTTGTGTTGTTTTCAGGAACTTTTTAATACATTTTGAATTCAAGTCAAGAATGTGGCAATTGTAGTCATGATACCATGTTGTGTCAAAAGTAGTTGGTAATGGCTTATTCGAATGAAAGTAAATTTCACTAAATGAATGAACTGAATTAGGTTGGCAGTGGTGTAAGAAGCATTTTTAAAGAATTATTTCTATCACCGTAATATTGCGAATGAGCCCCACTGAACACTTTGTTATTCTGATAACCTACATAACCGGAAAATACTTCGTTTCAGCATCATGTAGAGCGTACGTTTGCGACGAATTATTTAGGACCATTTTTATTAACATCTTTATTGTACGATCGATTGAGAAAGCAGTCAAGTCCGGTTCGCCTCGTATTTCTGAATACTTCTGATATAAAAATGTAAGTTATTTGTTCTCGAAAATTCTAATTTGAGGGTTCTTTCTTCCCCTCTCCTTTCTTACGAAAAAAAATCTTCCCTTATTCAACATTATATCAGACTTTCTCTTTTCTCTCCTAGAAACGATTTAAATTTTGATGATTTGAATTCCGTGGATTTAACGAAGTGGCAAAAATCTCCTGAGAAGGCGAAAAAAGACGCTTATTATCAAAGTAAACTTGCTTTGGCTCTTTTTGTGAAATCGCTGTCAGAAAAGGTGAAAGGTTGGTTTTACAAAGAAGTTTTAATTATTAATTGCCTCTACTTTCCCAGATGAAAGTGTTCACCTTATAGGAATTTGTTTTCTCTCTTGCTTTCATGTCCCCAGATCTGAAGAGGTTATCAGTATGTTACATTACGGTGGAAGTGGATGTGCCGAGGGATAAAAGGAAATTAGATCCTGAAATATTTTTAGTCATTGGAGTACTTAAATCCATAGTTATTGTTCCTTTCTTATTATTGTTAAGGAAATAGGAATACTCTTGCTTTTATTGACGTTATTCTAGGTACAAACATACGGGTTACAATGGTTGATCCAGGTGATACGAAAACTGATCTGTTTTATCGTTTAGAAGAAACTGAAGATGGAATGTTTTTTGTACGGTGGTATAAAAGTCTGAAAGTGTGAGATGTTATGAAATAATTCGAAAAATTATTTAAGATAATTTAAAACAGTCAGTCTCATTCTTTGGTCATCTTTCCAAATATATACGGATTTTACAGGTGGGTTTATGGACTTGTTGCTGCACAGTCGGTAACTGATGCTATTCGTCCCATATTATATGCACTTGCAGATGAAAAAATGGAAGACGTAAATGGAGTTTTCATCAAGTAAGTGAGGTTGAATTTTGAAACTACTTAATCAATTGTCCTAATATATCTTCCTTTTTCTTTCTAAATAATCTTTAACTGATTATCTTTACATCTCATACGCGATGTACGTATCAGGAAGTAACTACCAGTAGGTTACTTAGCTCTTTTCTTTTTTCTTTTTTAGTGTCTTCATATGCAGAAAATTATAGCTCGCTTAGAACCGAAGTGCCATGGCATCAGCTGGCACTGGATGAAAAAATCTCTCGTAAGTTGTGGCTAACGAGTGCTAAGTGGACCGAAACGGGTGTTCATTTGAAACGCCTTCAGCAGGATTTGAAAAAACCAAAATCCAAGGAAACAGATGCAACGGAAGAGAAGAAGACTAGAAAGGGTTGGTTCCCGTGGCTTTGATGAGAAGCTCTGAACAACTTCCCTAATATTAAGATTCTGAAGAAAGTGTCGGTCAGAGATTTTGTGGTGTGCTAAAATGATGTGGACAGACGTTAGATATCATATAATAAAACTATTAATTATGAATTCCGTGGCTCTCCCACATGTTTTTGGTATAAATATGAAAGAACCGTTTTAATATGTAACTGTAAAATCATCGCATATGGGAATAAATTTTTTTTCCATCACTACTTTTCAGATGAAATAGCTAAATCCTTCAGCGGGAAATCAACGTTGCATATACTAATATTTGTTCTATTATTCTAGGTTTACAAAGAAGGCTAAGAAACTTATTAAAAAGAAAAAAAAAAAAAAAAGAATATTCCACCGATTACTAAGCATATGTTTGTAAATCATCTCGCTGATGACGGTTTTATTGGTTTCTCAGTCATAGTCAATTTCTTGAATAGATGTTTCCTATCTTTGTTGATAGTTGACCAATAGATGATAATCAATCTTCACCATTTCTATTTACCATTTACCCATGAAAAACTTCGTATCTCGTCATATCGTGATATGACATCAAAAAAAAAAAACGATCATTCCTTACGAATGATTGAGATCTCACATCAGAATGGATCTAGTTCACTCCCGTGGCTGTTAACGCTTTGAATTCAAATGCTAGTCACTTCACTTCCATTCCTATCTTCGGAATCCTCCACTGGAAATAATACTCATCATGCCTATTATGCCTGTTTTTAACTCAAAAGAACTCAAAGGAAAGACACTGTTGGAAGCTTCACAAAATGAGGTGAGTTCTCGTTAATTTAGCATGAAATATTCAACTTCATAGCTTAATGGGGGAAAGGTCAAGTCACTCGTCCAGACTCCACCGACTGCTCAGTTCGGATCGAAAGAGTACTTAGTTTTGCTAATGCGTCGTAATCGTCTCCGGTTACAACTGTTTACTGGAGGGTTGTTGATTCGCGTTCTGTGACGATGATAGTTGGATAAGAGTGAAATAAGCGAGGACAGAGAGGAGGTGTGGTGAGGATGTGCTGTTGACTTGACTCGATGATAAGCTATTCTTTATAACTTTTAATTATGCCTGTTTCAGTTATAGTTAAGCTTTTTTCTCTCTTATCTTAACAATTGTCAGTAGTTTTTCAATTTTCATAATAATTTGTTATGAAATTTATTTGCATACTTAGTGCTTTTACATTAGCTTTACATTTTAAAGTTAAAAATACCTACTAATTTATTAGTGTAAATATCATTTGAAGTACAATATCTTGCATCAATATAATAATACATTTTTATATATACAATTATCCGCAGTGAAACTTTCTTTTACATATTGAAGCTAGGATGACTTGAAGTTATATAGGGTCATAAAAATGCCTTTGAAATCATTGTTGTTAATGCTTCGTAACTATTTGGTAGCAATCTGAGACTGAATAAGAACTTACGATTTCTGTGCAGACTTACTAAGAACAGGAAAAAAAATCATGATTAATAGAAGTTTCACTTTATCCAAATACTCCTGTACTATTCCTATCTTCCAAATATGCGTCATTTTTGTCTGTTGTGAAATATTATCGAATTTTTGAAAAGCCTGCTTAATTTATTGAGTGTTTCCTTTCCCCTGTTCTAATTTTTTTTTCTATTCACTTAATATAGGTGCACGATATATATATATATGTATATCACATTAAAATTACAGTTCTTTTAAATATGAACACATTATGGCTTCGTAATCTTCACTCATTTTAGAAATGTTGATTTTCTAGTGAAAACAGCAGTAAAGGATGCCCTTTCAGTCATTTTTGAACCCTTCATTTGATTTCGAATCGTTGGATCTATGTTAGCAATAAGAGTCTCTTTTCTTCGTGGTTTACAAGATATCCAATAGGAAATTTGGATTAAATTTTATACTTGTGTAGATGCGCTTATCGCAGGTTCATCAGTACATAGTACAAATTTTCATGCAGTAATAATTTGAAATTTAAATCCTTGCAGCTCTTGACCGTTGCGAAGTAATTTATTTGTCATCAGAAATTTTGTCGATAGGGGGTTGATCAATGTTGCGACGTGCAGTTTCTGCGTACAGTCGTATGATGCTGCTGAATCAGGTTTTTGGTTTTTGTCATTTTCTTGCATCTAATTTGGTTAACAAAATGCTGACTGTTATTTCCAGTGAATAAAGAGAGGAAATAAATACAAACGATATAATAATATTTTATAATATGTGCTAATACATCTTGTGTCTAATAGTTATGTATGGAAGCTGCGCTGTGAAACAAATGAAGGAAGAGCGTTTTGCGCTTTGAGCTTCACGTCTTTTTCATTTAGCTCCTTTATCTGTCTAATTATCTTAGTTGCAGGAAGATTTTGTCAATTATTTACTTTTTTGTCCTGTATTTCCTATATTTCAAAAGTGGAGAGGGTATTCCCTGGATCACTTTTTCTACTTTTTTGCATCTCTTGCCTATAACTCATTTTCACAGCCAACAGATAAGCAAAGTTAAATGAGACTTGGTCAGTCCAACTGTTACGTATCGCAACATTTTTCGTGTCATACACTTGAATTGCTTTTATTAAAGGAAAAGTCTGGAAGGTGTTTGATGAAAACCAAGAAGAGAGAACAGTGTTTTAGCTGAATTATAGTCATTTAAATATATATTAATGGACAGGAAAAGCAAAAGCAAAATATTTCGGTGCTGCATAAAGATTCTAAATTTATGCTAGTCAGAAATTGCTTTATCAGTGATTTTTCAGGTAATACTACTAATGTTGCATACAACTTTTTCAGCCAAAGGGAGAAAAGTTATGGCTCAATAATATGCGAATTACACATTGCCGATCACTTGCCACTATTCCTCAGTTACTAACTGAAAAAAATCGATCGTTTTATTACGTAGATACAATTCGACAGTTGCATTGGAGCCAGTCTTATTGTTCGTTCTTTTATTTTTTTTTGCATCGAAATCAGGTTTGAAAGATCAGTTAAAATAAGTGTTACGAGTAAAATCAAAGCCCGTGACCCATATCCTTTTAGTTATTCTTTAATAATTTGGTCGTAGCATTCAAATTAATGAGTTATGCTTCAGATGCTGATGTCATCGAAGTGGAAGGACCGGCCTTTGCAGAGTCCATCTCCGAGGGTGATATAAAGTGGTTAAAACGTTAGTTTTAGAAATCATCAACTTGTCTCGAGGTTTTCTCCTTTGTTAATTTAGTTTAATGCAGTGAATCAATGAAAGTAGGTGGTTATCTTTTCTTTCGTTTTAAGAAGTACCTAAATTGTAATTATATAAGTGGTTCTTGATTTGGAAATAATCTGGAGAATATGACTGGTTTTAGAAAAAGGTGACTTTATCAATCGAGATGATTTGGTCGCTGAAATAGAGACCGATAAGGTTAATCCTACTTTCAGTTCATTTTATTTAAAATATTAATATATTGTTTTATTTAAAGAATCATTTATATAATTATTCAAGTGATACATCTTGTTTTAGACAACCGTCGAAGTACCAGCATCTCAGTCAGGAACAATAGTTGAACTTCTTGTAGAAGATGGTAGTCGGGTAACTGCACACCAGAAGTTATATAAACTAGAAGTTGGAGGAGGTAAAACCTAATTCAGTTTATGTTTTTCCTCTAAAATTGCTTCTTGAAATTTCATTCATTTCGTCGGAGATGGTTATGCAACTTCGACATTTAAAGTCTGCATATATCTGCTCATTAATAATATAATTTTTTTTGTACTTTAAATTTTGTGCTTTCAGAAATACCTGTTAAAATGACAAAAGAAACAAAATCAGTGAAAGAGGAAGCTGTGTCTCTATCATCACCAAAGGAAGAGGAGATGTATGTACCTCCACCATCACCTAATATAGTAGGTAAGCCATCCTGTAATGTAGATTTAACGTTTTTTAATTCATGGAATTGGGATGTTGCAACATGGAGATTCGGAAGAGAAAGCTATGTGTAAGGAGATTTCAAACACTCTATGCATAAAATTTATTTTAGAAAAGCCAGTTGCTCCTCCACCTCCAATCGAGACTGCAGCTCCATCTCAGCCGTTAGCACCGTCGCAATCTAAGCCAACATCTCCATCTGTAACTACCCAGAGTCCCTTTGCTGGTTCAAGAAATGAAACACGCGTCAAAATGAATCGAATGCGTTTAAGGATAGCACAGCGACTAAAGGATGCTCAGAATACTTACGCTATGCTTACTACTTTCAGTGAAGTAGACATGAGGTGTATTAGCTTCTGATGTTTTATTTTTTCTATTTTTTGAACACTTCATATTTTGGAAGTTTGCAGTAAGGTTCACGTAAGAACTCATTACTGCTTACTTGTGACGCCATTACTAAAGTCTTTTCCTCACGGAATTACTGCAAGTTGTTTGCAGATCTCGTAACTAAGTTTAAAAGTCATTTAATTTCCAGCAGCGTACTGGAAATGCGAAAGCGTTACCAAAATGAATTCATCGCTAAATATGGAATCAAAATCGGACTAATGTCGCCATTTATTCGAGCAGCCGCGTATGCGTTGCAAGAATTTCCCATCGTTAATGCAGGTAGAGTTTTCTTATTTTTCGTCAAACTACTTACTCTTGGTAGAAGATTCAGATTCCGAAACAATTTTTTATTGCAATATTATGTGAATCAATAACTGTCATCATTCATTTCCTCCCGTCTGACTCTTCATTATGTCTGACTTCACTTTTGCTAAATTTTCCCAAGATCGTTTACTCTTGTCTGAACAGGATTGTTAATAATCATGACTAAATTATTATCTGAAATCTTTGTTCTTCTAGTAATCGATGAGGGCGAAATACTATATCGACATTATATCGATGTGTCAGTTGCAGTCGCTACACCGAAAGGTCTTGTAGTGCCTGTGTTGCGTAATGTTGAAACAATGGATTACGCATCAATCGAGAAGACACTGAATGATTATGCAGTTAAAGTACTTCTCTATTTTTTCAATCTTTTATTATTACCTTATACTTTAATTCATTACAGAAAGAAATTGTTTGACTCTCTTTACTCCGACTGTTTCTCCATAGACACCTTTGTTGTTAAACTTTGTAGATAAGGAGAGAGTGAAATTTTGTAAATCTCTTCACTCACTCAACATTAATTAGTCACATTCTTTATTGTTCATTTATACCACTTTTTTTTTTACTTTCGTTGATGACCGGGGTTCGGGTGAGATGATAGCTTGAAGGTGATAAAAGAAAGGTGTGAATGACTATTGGTTAAATAAGTTATGGAGAACGTAAAAAGAAGATAGAAGTGTACTGCTAAATTTGGTATTTCATGATGAAGATTTTTAGACTCCAGCTTGTTATTTTACTGATTTTATGTTTGATTTTATGCTCGAGACGGGAAACTTGCAATCGAAGATATGGAAGGTGGAACATTTACAATTAGTAATGGTGGTGTTTTTGGCTCAGTATCAGGAACACCGATCATTAATCCACCACAGTCAGCGATTCTCGGAATGCATGGCATATTCGATCGACCAGTGGCAGTGGATGGCAAAGTTGAAATACGCCCGATGATGAACATAGCTTTGACGTATGACCATAGGTAGCAATTCATTGTCTTTAAAGTTTTATCCTTGTGTTTATTCATTTAATTTCAGTTCCTTGCTTCTGGTCTTTTTGGTTTCCTGTATCTACTATTTTACATATTTTCTGCTCATTTAATGCAAATTAAAATATGTTTATCACTGACTTGATTTAACGAGTGCAGCTTCAATATTATTTTATTTGCCCTAAATAAACGTACTTACTTCTAGGTTAATCGATGGTCGCGAAGCGGTTACTTTCCTGCGAAAAATCAAAACTTCAGTTGAAGATCCACGGACCATTTTGCTAAATTTATGAAAATTTCGTGGGTAAACAGTTAAATATAATATATCAATATTTAATTGTTTAAACTGACTTAAACAGTTAAATAATTGTCATATTTAATTGTTGAAATCAGAATTCCTTAGCTAACGTAAATATGTGATTCGAAATCTTTTTAGCTTTATTGCACAACTATATCAGTATTCTACTATGACTTTCCTTCTCCTTGATTGTAAAATAAAGAATTGCATATTTATCTGGACGGGTTGATTTGTAAGCATAAGCTTTAATTATTGAATAGCATATGAAGGATTCTGAACATTGAAAATTCCTGAATTATATTAGTATTCTACTGTGTCGAGAATCTAAATTAAATGTCCTTGAATCTTAGTAATATTTAGTGAGTTAATCACTTACTCTTATTTCGTCTCTTACAGATTTATTATTTATCTGGATGCAAATTATAAAGATTTCAGTCAGCTTGTATGTCATTTCTTTACGGAATTGGTTTTTACTTCCTCCGCCTGAAAGTTTGTCTCAGTTTATATTGTTGAAGTATTTTGATTGCAAGTAATAATTTTTTTAGGGGTGCAGTGTTTGAATTGCCACCTCATAATTTGTAGAATATTTACTTGTAATCACAGAACTTCGACGTTATAAAGCTAAGACAGTAATGGCTGTCAACATTAGTGAAATATCACTTCCGGTTGTGCTAATACTTCCTCTTCAATTTAACCTCCATTGGTTTTTTATTGTTGATTAGTTGTCCTTTTTTGTAATTTTAAATAATTATTTTGTAAGGTACAAGAGTAAATTCAATATATTCATTTTACAAAGTAGGTTAGCAGAAGAAATCCTGTCGATAAACTGGTACGAAATCCAGCTCATATTTAATTTCCCAAAATCCAAAAGATTTCTCTTCAAGAGTTCTGAGATCCAAATAATTTCATGTACGAAATGTTTTTTGCGAAAGTAATATAGGAAAAATTGTCGCAGTGAAATAGAGTGAAATAAATACAAAACATGACCAAACAAGCTATAATTTTGAATATGTTTTCTTGCCCGTCTTTTTATTTGCCGCAACTTCTCTGAAATTCAGATAGGTATATATAGAGAAAAGAAAAGCAAGATATTTTTAATTCTAAACGTAGATTTGGGATTTTAACCTTGAAATTAAGGGAAGATGGCTTCTTTGTCTCGATTTAGATCGGTAAATTTTTCTGGAGTTTCCATTGGTTAACTAATGTTTGATTACTTTGTCATGGAGTTTGTGTTTACAGGAATTCTTTCCGTCTTCCTGGTAAATTACTACCAGTTGTTTTTTTTCTGGTGTTTTTAACTTCCTCCGTCAGGTGACAGTTTGTATGGGTCGTGAGTCTTGCCCTATTCAGTCATTCGTGTTCTTGGATGTGGAAGCTAGTGGACTTTTTCCAGTGGATGCAATGAATCCATTAGATGATCCACCGATACCAGGCAACTCGAGAGACTTATCCCAAATGTTACGCAATTATACCCGGCTGAGTAATTTTATTTGTTTTACTGCTTGTTTATTTGAAGTTTTTGGAATTTCCGAAGTTAACTGCAGTTCGAGCCTGGTTTTGACGGATTCTTTATTAATACTACATGATACGAAAAACTTTAACCTCGGTTACTTCTGCTTTCCACCTTGTCCTTGCGGTTGCTAGTTTACGAATCGTTTGTTATATGTTTCCAGCTAGTTCCCGACAGGCTCCTCATGTCACGGAAGTTAGTCTCGTTTCGGCTACTAGGAAGGCAGTTTTATCTGGTATTCGGGAGATGACTACACTAATGAATATTGATGAGATGGATATTCAAGGACCACTTCATTCCAAATTAAGTAGTTTCCGGGTTCCATGTAACATCTTCTCTGCACAGGTTTCTTCGTTTTATTCATTTACATTAGCAAAATTTCTTAATTTTCCGGCTGTGTATTATTTTATTCAATCGGTAATACGAGTTTCTCGAAGTTAAAGCATATGATGGTATTTCAGCTGCTCAGATTGCTTTATTATTGCTGTATAGTTTAGGTTTATTTTTTAAAAGGACTGGAAATTGTGCTCCATTCACATTATGCGCATGTTATGCTTTGCAGGTGAAACCTAAAATGAGCCAAGGAGAATGGGCAGAGTATGAAAAATTACGACTTCAGTATAGCGGTATTTTACTAATTTTTAAGCTTATTTCTTTTCATTTAATTATTTCTTCATTTATAATATTGTAAGCTGTGTTCCTTTGTAAAATTGATGATAATAATTTTCATCTTTCGTTCATAGTTTAAGAAATAACTGTTTAGCTATTGCTTATACACGAGAAGATCTGGAAGACAAGAACGATTTTGCCACAGAATGGAAAGGAGTGAAGCTCTTTTTGGAGCAGACAAAGAAGCCAGCTTGCATAATTGCTCACAATGGAGTAAGGTATAACAGCTTATCTGTTCACCTCCTATTCTTTTTTGCATTTGTTATTTGACTTTCAAGTCAGATGTGATTTCTTCACTATTTTAAGGTTTGATTTTCGTGTGCTGTATGCAGAATTTGAGCGAAATGGTCTTCTGAATGCTAATCCTATTCCTGACCAGGTATTATTTTCTTTTTTGTTATGAAAATCGTCTCTTAATTGGACACTGAAATCTCAGTTTTCATGTATTTCCAACTTTTCAAGAGTTGGAAATACTTGAATTTGTATTTTCTTTCAAATTTTTTCCAGGTTTATTTTGTGGATTCTTATCTCATGTTTCTGGATTTGGAAAAAAAGTTGCACGATGAATTACGGACTGCTGTACAGTTGTTAGATTGGGGTCGTCGTAAGTTATCCAACATTCATTCATGTTGAGAGAAATTTTTTGCAAGATGAACTAGCTATAATAACGGAGCAGAGAGAATGATTACAATTACTTTGTTATCTCCTGCTTGCAGTAAAAATAGTCATATATGAGTAGCAATTATTATAAATCATTTCTTCTGTTTCACTGCTTTTAGCCTGCAGAAATATGATGTATAGGCAACCATCTTTAACTATTTTATACTGCAGTAACCGCACGGATGAAAAGTAATAGTCGGCTATCGTCAATGCAGGAAAAGCTGTCATGTGTAGTGGGTGCAATTTCACAAACTAATGAAGACATTATTTCTAAACCACGGACAACACCTGAAATAGAGATCATTTCTCCAGTGGCACCCAAAAATGATACTCCTGGAAACGAAGAATTGCAAAACATGGCTTTTGTTGTTCCCCTTGAATGTTCGGCTAGAAAAGAACCGAAAAGGTTTTTTTTTCTGAAAAAAAAAAAAAAATAGAAAGAAAAAAAAATACTTTTATGAGATTTGTACTGTCGAGTCCAGTTGAAATCTGCAAAGTAATTGTAAGTGATGTTGCATTTATTTTCATCTTTAATATTGCTTATGAAATACTTAATGTGTTTATCGGAATTGGCCATTCCATTATCGTCAAAATTTAGTGTATTTTAATTAAGGTTTAACTTTTTTGATTTTGCAGAAATATTTAACAATACCTGCAAAGAAGCTGATGATTTGTAGCCACCGATATTATCACTTTCTCTATTCATATAATTTTTACAGACCTGATAGAAAGCAGCTTTCTGCTGAAACATTGGATGATCATCCATTAAACTTTATCCGTACAACAGAGTGGTCGCCGGCTAAGAAAAAACGTATTCGGCCGAATCTTTTCAAGTAAGTTTTCCATCATTTCGAATAATTAGTCGAAATTTCGGTAAATTAAATAAATTTTATAATTATCGCTCGTTGGCTTGTCAGCCTAAACATCTTAATTTAGCTTAATTTTTCTAGCTTCTGGACCTGATACTAGACAATATTGTTGCCTTATGTTAGATTCATTATTTTTCGTGCTTCAGGCGCTCTAGAGAAGGTGACTGGATGTTCAACAATCATTTTTCACTTACATATTTCCATGAAAAAGGTGCCTTTAAGTTGGAGTCCATGTATAAGCAGGTTATCATTTTCCGTTATTGGCATATTTTCCGTGATTTTTTTACTCGTAAGATTTTTTATATTAAAAATAACAAAATTTAAATATCAGAGACCTTACATCATAAGGAAAAAATATGTATCATCCTTCGTATTCCACAAGTTGATTAATCTGACTGTAGATAGACTACCTTAACAGACACAGCATTGCCTGTGTTTCTTCAGAGGTTCAACCAGCTTTTTTTTTTACCCAAATAGAAAATGTCTTACAAATCATGTAACAAATTTTAGGAAAATATTTTCACATCTTCTTTGTTCTTTTCAGCTATTGAGTGGTGATTATAATGCCCATTATGCTAGGGACGACTGTGAAGCTTTGCTAAAAATCTGTATTACGTATGGCGAGGAATTTGTGGGATATGTGGACACACATGCAGTTAAGTTTCCGTTTTAAAAAGAAGCAGAAATTATGTGCCGGAAGTGACAGAAATCTTATAGCATCAAATACAGAGTTCTTTTTTAGTTTAAAAATTTTGCATATTTGGAGAGGGAAAAGTTTGTCTTGTTTTACCTTAAAGAGCTGACCAATTTTCACCGATTTCTTACTGATGTTGTACATTCAACTCTCTACTTCAATTATAACGTGTTTTTTTTTTTTTCTGCTTATTCGTTGTTTTGATCCACTATATCATTTGTTTGTACATTTATCCGACTTGCATTACTGACTAGTTTGTTGCATGTTTTAAGCTTATTCTGGAGAGCGAGACGGTCTTGAGGATAATCAGCATATGTCGTGTTATAGTTTAAGGAATTTGTAACCTTAAAGTTGTAAAGCTTGTGTTAATCTAGTTACGGATTTATAATTTAAAATTAATTTACACCTTTTTAATTCTTCTTCCAACTGCTATTTTTCTAACCGCTTCTGGGGAACATTATTTGCAACAAGTTTAGCGATTAATAAAAGAAATCTCACTTTTCCTTCCTGAATGAATTATTTTGCTAATCGATATGCTATTGTAAAATATGTAAAAAAAGATATGCTGAATTTGAGTTGTTATTTGTTCAACAGATTTATTCTTTCAGTTCCATTTTGTTATCCTTTTTATTTTAATGATTTGTCTGTGATTGATAACTGAGCTTGTTGAAGAATGTTCATTTGCTTTCCTTGTGAAAGTTATTTTCCAGTCTTATTTTAAGTATATTTTATTGCCTGTGTTGTAATTAATTACAAACAAAGCATTCTTTTTTATGATTTCTGTTCTAAGACGCTGTTTTAGAAGAAATACGTCAGCTTCAATAATATCACTCCGTTGCCAAATGTGAGACTTAAAAAAATCTATAAGGCTGTCTGCTTCATCAGATTCTGAGATACACAAGCGTAAACAAAAAAGAAAAAATGATGTTGCATTTTGTAATACATGATAATTAATTACTATGCATTGTATATTTCCAGGAGATGTTTTTAACAGTGTTCAGATGGGAAGGCAGATGTTGCGCAGAAAAAAAGTGGGATATTTTTATGCACATTTTTAACCTAGTGACCCCTTAGTATTTAACAGGGACTGATGAACCAATATAACGAGCTTTTTTTTCAAAAGGTTAAAAAATTTTTTCATGTTGCGATCATGCATTGTTTTATTTACTTTTCTCTTTGAAATTACTGTTAGAAAGACAGTGGATGAGAGGGCACATTTGCACATTCACATTTTTGTTTACATGACTGTAAATTTTTTTGAAAAAAGTTTTCAGAACTGTACAAATTTGGAGCTTCTCTTTTTCGTTTTAAACATTGGTGTGGAAAATATTCCATCATATGTTTCTGGAAAAATTTTGATAAATATTGTTATCATATATACCGATGATGAAATAATTGATAATGCTGACTGTCATTCATCTTTCCATAGTAATTAATTCTTTCTTCCATAGCAGCATATGACATCAGTATGATCAAATTTTCATCGATAGCTACTTCCTTATTGTTAGAAGTTGTCTGCTTAACAAAGACCTATTAAATGATAATTTAATGATGATATTTCCGAGTTTAGAATACTGCATTAATTGCTGGTTTTGACATTCCTAAGGCTGTTCCTTGATTTTATCACTTTAGCTATCGAAGGTAGTTTACTAGTTGTTACGCTCAGTCACCATCGTTTTATTTACCCATCTGATTGATCAGTTAGTGTGGCAAAGGATGACATGTTTGAAGCATGCTCCTTCATATTCAGTACCATTTTTGGCGTTGTCTACCTCTTTTCCAGGTTTTTTTTTTGGATGTGTAATAACGGAATTTGAAGTGGTTGAATTTAGTTTAAAATTACTTATCTGTTTGAATGTTGTTCCTCTTTATCCTTTATTTTCAATTCCCTTGAAATAGAAAGGATAATGGAATTTCTAGAAAATGATAGTGTGGAAACAGAAATCCATCGGACGTTTTTAAACTGGTTAAAACATATGTTGACTTAATTTCTTAATAAGTGTAAATGAACTTTTTAGATTTAAGAGTGGACTTCATTTCCGTCAATTGTGGCGATGTCATTATAATTATTTAACATACATATCGTATCCAGGTTAAACATTTATCAGCGAACACTGATATCTTTATGAATAGGAGAAATTAATGCTGATTAAAAAATTGTTAAACTTTGAATTAGAAAGTTGATAATATAGCATACGAAAACATATTTGTATTTAAAAGGAATTTAAAAAAAGCAAAAAAATTTGATAAGAAGTAATAAAGAGTCCGAAATTTAAATTAAAGCGAACCACTTTATTCCTAAAGGACGACATCTATTTGAATTGATAGATTTGTGTTTTGATGTTAAATTGTGATAAGCCATTCAGTAGTCAACTGTTCTTCATTCTTCTTCATTTCAGCTTAAACTGCAGCATATGGCTAAACTTTAATTTATCTTAGCAACAGTTCTTCGAAAGACCTATCACTTGCTTTTCTGCAAAGAAATTGCAATCATACTTCAACATTTACTGCTATAATTATTGTATCTTATTTCAAATCGCTATTCTTCCAGTGCTTTGATTGCATTTCTTGTTCTTTCTTATTTATCAAACTGATTTTATTGGTGCAACTATATAGAACACAATCATGTTTCCGTGTTCAGTTTGTGGAATTTTAGATGACATATTACAATAAGATTGTTCAAACGGAAATATCAGAACCCGTAAACGTGACAATTCCAGCCTCTAATACGGACAGTTTAGTGGTAAGCACTTTATATATTCTTTTTGTCTGTTTCTTCAATTTATATATCTATATGTAAATTCAATAAAATGCACAATATATGCAGCGTAATTGCAGCTATCGAACTTATACGGCAGTCAGTCCAGTTTTATCAAGATATGATTTTAGTGTGAATGGCCCCCGTTTAAATGAAGTAATCCGATGTATAAAATAGTATAAGCATGTTTCGAAGCATTATAAATTTCTTCGTTTTTCAGTTTCTATAATCTGGAATTAATTTGTTCCTCACTTAATTACCGTATAATAACAAATGAAACATCGTTTTGCATATAGGTTGCATACGATTACGGGGTCTTCAATGGTTATGTATTGGAAGGTACAAGTCGTGGGAGTGTCTGGGGTGTTGTTGGGGTTTCTCGGGTGGCGTTGTGGAGAGTGTCTTTGATAAGATAGGGGAATGCGAAGGTATTTTATTAAAATTTCAAGTTGGGTAAATTTGACTAGACTGCAACTTTCGTGAATTCAATTACTACTGAAGAAATTTCAAATGGGGCAGTTCAGTTCTTGTTAAGTCTGCTAAGCATAAAATTTGCAGTAGTAGTATGAAATTCTAGAATGACTTAAAAAATAACAGCGCATCTTTTCCCATTTTTGTTTTTGTTAGTAATCACCAGGAATAAATATTTCTCCTGATTTACTTCTAGGCAACATTTGTTGTAAAAAAGATCGAGGATGATGAATTAGCAGACGAAATGCAAGAATCTTCAGACAGTGAAAGCGAAATTGAACCGTCTGTATACGAGAGACGAAGGGAGTTAAATGCCTGGCGAACTGTATTAGCCGAAAAACTTTTCATTGAAGCTAGAAGGAAGCTCTATACTGAGAAATTAAACCAGGTTTCTGTTTAACTTTTGTTGCTTATCATTTTTAAAGTTGCAGAATTAATGATAAATCATAAATGATAGGTGGTTAGGTTTTTGGGTGGATTGGGAATTTTCAACTTAGCAGAATTGGTTTCAATGGTGATAATTCGTTATTTTTGTTATAGCTGGAAAAGAGACAAGCCGAAGTTTTGAGCCAGGAGGCAGCAGATTTTATTAAAAAGAAAGAAGAAATCCTTAAGGCATATCATGATAGATTGCAGGTAAAAATTATCACAGTCGTGTAAGTTTTCTGATGCGTAGGTCTTTGTCTGACTGCTTATTTTCCATCAGTATTAAAGAAGACAAGTTCATTTCAGTATATTGAAGTTATTCGAGCACTTCGAACAGAGTCTTTGAAGCGACGTACCATCGGTCAACTAGAGTGTGCCCAGCAAAATTTGAATAACAATAAACGAATGGCATATGAAAAGGTTGAAAACGATATTTGGACGAAAATTCAGAAGCTGGATGATGACATGAAAAGATGCACAAGGGAATATGTGAATTTTTGTCGAGGTATTGTTTTTTCATGACTCAAAAATTGAGCTAAGACAGTATTAGTTTTAATTTTGTGTATGGGCGGTGAGAATAAAAAAACCAGCCGGTTATAATATGATATTTCTTTAGTGGAGGTAGAAACAGTTCTCTTTCAGAATTCGAACGAAGTAAGGAACGAGAACGAAGGAAACGAAAACGTTATCCAGTTGCAAATGTAATTGAACGATTATTGGGTGATGCTGTTTCCTCGCTGATAGATCCGTACGATGAAAATGTTGACGAGGATCTCTATGTTTGTGAGCAAGCTTTAAAAGCTGTAAATGGAAGAGAGAACTAACAATAATTTTATCTGCATCGTTTTGTACTCTGCAAGCTGTCTTTTGCTCACTGAAAACAAATTTCTCGAAATAGTAGATAATTGTAAATACAGCTGGGCTGAATGCTTATTTCACTGCGTAGTTGGGAGTGATGGATAAAATTAAAATGAAGAAATGTGAGGTTGTTGGAAGTGTTCGAGGAAAATCGATCTCTGCATTTATCTTGGCTGCGCGATACTTTTCTTCATTATTGTTTCATATTGTCCCTTTCCCCCTCCTTCCCCTCTTCAGTCCACCTAAACAAGAACAATTAGTTTTCGGCATAAAGAAATAGAACACTTAAGCTTGACTTACTCATTTTAAATATAAAATGAATTCGCTACTCAGTGACAGACTTCTACTTAAGTTGGCAAAGTAAAATTATTTTTTAGTTTTGAAGTTCTGATGTAATATAATTGTCTTCACTATTTTAGTGTTATTAAAATTGCAGGCCAAATCTCGGTTCGTTTCTTAAGCGAAATTTCAATTTTTGGTTTTGGTTAGGGCACATAGTCGGAAATATAAAATGGATTTGCGATCTGACATGTTCGAAGGCCTGGATATTTTATTCATATTGCTCAAACAACGTCAGTTTTTGAAAGGTCGTATTTTACGTAGTATTGGTTAACATTTCCTCAGGGTTAACACTGATGATTACTTCCAGTATTGAAGTTCCGATGTAATATAATTGTCATTATTAAAATTATCTCTTTCGACTGTGTCATTGAATATTTCTACTTTGATTTGCCGAACTCATTTGGATTATTCTTATTTTCACTGTCTTACCGCATTATGCAGAAAATTATTCGGTATTGCTTAGTATCCTCTAAAAGTAGATGTAATGTTAAGTGAGGGTTTCTGTCGGATGATTTCAGTAATTTTTTTAAAAAAGGATAAGGACGATAGATCTGATAATTCCTCTAGCAAGCAATTCTTATTACTCAACACTTGATCTTCACTTCTCATCTTAAGATATTTTATCAGTTATTATTTTGAACACATTGCTGTCGGGATGGAGTATCTGTCATCTGAAATATTTCCCTATGTATCGGATATGATTCAATTGCAGTTGACTGTTTAAAGTAAAATATTGTCATTTCTACCTTATTCATAAGAAAACGAAATAATCAGCGCTATGGAATTGTGAAGGCCTCGCATCCTTAATTTCTGATATGTTCAAAAAGTGCTGCCATTGATTGTCACCAGTGATATTTGTATATCCCATTTGGATTGTTTGTTTGATGCCAAATCCGTTGCTCATCTGGGCTGATTCACCAGAACTGTGTAGCCTTTCAACAGCACATGTTACCGTGATAGTACTGCTGACATTTTAAAAGATAGCGGTAGATGGACTTGTTATAATTTCTTTTCCTGCTTTCTTATATATTGTTTATGGCATTCATCAAGAGTGTTATCTTTTGTATAAATGAATTAAAAGCGTTTTGTCTAACAGTGGTGTTCATTTTGCCCACCCATTTCATATCATTATTTGTCAAAAGCAAAATATGGCAACAACTTATCTTCCGTGTTCTTACGATACAAAAAATTTGTTGAGTGGATAAGGAAAATTTTTTTCATGCAGCCTGGTTCGTGTTCTGGGGTACAAATTTTGTTGTTTCATCTCAATTCTTTAAGGAATTTTGTCTCGTCTTATTGAGTTTCGGAATTATAGTACCTCACAAAAAAGATTCCAGCTCGATAGTTACTCAACCTTCATTTATTTTGTAGAAATAGGATTTCCAGGATGAGTGAAAAAGATGAGGTGCAGTTTGGCGAGCTGCAGAAATTGATTTCTGATGGTATGGCGTTTGTTTGTGAGAGAAATAATGAAAACTCACAACCTCAAACAACAACGGTTGATATTACCGATGACTTTTTTGCAGAATGTAAAAGTGAGTTTCAAGTTTTTTAATTAATGTTCCCCTCTCACTAGGACAAATTTTTCATTTCTGAGTTCTGGCAGGAAGGTAGTTAAATTAAGTAGGTGAAGGGAGTAGGTTGAAATGTCGAATCAGGTACCCAGAATTGATTTCGAAATGACTTGAAAAGGGTTTACAGAATACAGTTTCTGAACTTCGTAAAAAAATCCCTTAAATTTTAGGAGCTGCGATGTAAATCTGGTTTTCGAAGCAAATTTTGTCTGTTGAGGATGGTGAGAGTTAACAACAATCTGGAACTTTATTTTACAAGAAATTGGTGTTGTTGCTAATAAAAGCTTTGCTCTTGAAATTTTCAGGATTAGGTAATGGCGAATTAGTAATGGCTAGTGATTTTCAACTCTCAGAAGCAATGAGTGCTATAGGTTGGTTTCATATTTTCAGTTTAATTTTTTAAAACTGATTTAAGTCAGAAAATTTTGCCTAATTTAATCAATTTTCAATTATGCATGTTTATTATCCATATCGCATATGCTAGACTGAAAAGCACTGCAAGGTTTCTAAGCAGTTGACTCTAAAACAATCTTCAATTCAAGGTATTAAATTGGTTTCCATTTGACATGCTACTTTTCCGATACAATTTGGGTCTTATTTGATGTAAAAGTTCATGTTATTAGGTTTTTTAAGACAGTAAGAATTGAGATGTCGTTAAAAAAAATTTCTAGAACTTATGGATCCCAAGATGGATATTGGGATGAAACCGTTTGATCCGTCAACAGCTTTTGAGAGTTTAATTGCAAATGGACGCTTAAACGTTACCAATATGAATGAACGAGAGATGGTAGCAACAATGGATGCTATGTTAGCTTCACTGATTTCGTGGCTTGAGGGGAATTCTATTGCACAAACGGTGAGTATTACTGCTTGGCAGAAGGCAGAATCTTAATTATTATGATTGGTAAGATTTTTATTTTCTTTTTTTACATGAAAACTGGAATATGCATGCTTCTATAATGTTGGAACTCATTTATTTAGATTGAGCAGTTAAAAAGCAGTTAAAAATCGGTTACGGGATAATATTAGTGTAAATTTTTCAAATCTAGAATTTTCATTCGTATTTATTTTTATTTTACGGTAGAATATATAAAGAAGAAGACTAGTTCTCTTTCGAAAATTTGTCCCCTGTAACTACTTATTTTAGATGAAAGGAAGATCTTTCTATATATTTATGATATTTACAGTTGCTGACATGTGTTTTCTTAAACCACATGGAATCGGTAACTGATTCTTTGTTATCGGCCTTTTCATACGGTGTCTTGGAACTTACAACAGTTTTTCGTCATATTATACAAATCGCTTCTGTTTATGAAGAAGTACGCTTTATCATACTTTCTTTGAAACCTTCATGTGAAGATCTGTAATGCGTTTTTCTTGTGATTCTTTGGTTAAAAAATTCTTATGAAAGCAAACAAATAGTGCCGGCATATAGGTCATTACAGCTGATTTTTAAAATCCATTTATATATAGTTTCTCTAGAACCTTACAAGATGGCATGGCAGAACTCAAAATGGATCTGATTATGTTTGGAGAAGTAGAATTTCATTTGCTTATACATCTGTAGACTTTTCCCAAGAATTTCCATACTCAGTGTTTTTTTTTCATGAAAAAGATATTTTAAAATTTCAATTTAATATATAAAAAAAAACAGTTCTGTGTGAGGACATTTTCTGTTGCAGCTCTCATTCCAGTGCATAAATAAATTTCATAAGGCTTAAAGGAATTTATTACTTCAGGAAGATTTTAATGGGTATGCAGTGCAGCTTCATTTGTTACCATTATCTAAATTAACAAGCTCATTGAAAGGAGCCGAAATTGATTTACAAAGGAGGATAAAAGTGAATTATTTTCATTGCTTTGTATAAATAATGGTTGACAAGCTGTTACGGAAGACTTTTAATATTTAATAAAAAATGGTTATGGTATCAAAATACTATCTTCTCTGTATGAGGACAACGCGGGTTAATTTCAATTTAAGATAAACAAAAACAGTTCTATTCTGTTGCAGCAAAAGCCAGCTAATCAAGAATTATTGGATGCGGTGTTATATCGTATACAGTTCGTACGCCTTATGCTTCTTTCCCTGAGTTTGTTGGTTCAGTCTCCCACAAATGTTTATCCTCGATCAAACTCCCATAGTTATTTCAGGTACATTAAAATCCGTAAAAATTTATAAAATATAAAGCTTCTTTCTTTTTCCTACGTTTTATCGTAGGGATTATTGTGTGTTTAATTTTCATATTAGCCTCATTAGCACTTCTCTCCCCTCAAAAACAATAATTTCATTAAGAAAATTCCTCCATGTAGTCGATTCACTAAAATAGCTTATTTCATGTAAATGTAAAAAATCATAGGCCCAATTTGGAAGAATGTGCTTTGCATTTAAACATTGTTTGTTTGCTATTGGATAAAATGGAATCAACTATATCATTAGGACTGCAACCACCAGGAAAGGATGATGGTATTTTGGATAATTTCTGATTTTTTTTTTTTGTTTTTTCCAATTTTCCAACTTGAAAATTTTATCAGAAATAGTCATGATTTTTCTCAGGTATTGGTTTTTATGTTTCTGAATTTTACTCGTATATTCAGTTCTTTATTTGTATGTTTGCTTATTACATATCGGTGGTTTATTTCACAGCTCCAGCTAAAAGATCATTATATTTGATTCACCCGTTGAACTTTCATTAGTTTTGGCTTGTCATAGATTTGTCAATTTCGATATTTTCGCTCCTTCAGGAGATTATGCCTGGCTGCCGGCTTTCGAACCCGATATCAACCGAAGACAGTTGCCCCCAACATTTCCACGTAATACCAAAATGGTAAATCGAGCGGAAACTATGCAGTATTTAAAGAAACTTTGTTCAAAAATCTCATCTATCACTACCGAATTACCTGCAAAAGTTTCCAATATTGAAGATATCATTGTAATTTTTTTTATTCAGTTTTTGAGCAAATTTATGAAAAGGAAAATTTATTTGTATAAACTACAAGAACTCTGTGTTTATCAGAAATTGTCAAGCTCTAATATCTGTTGTTTTAGTCCACCGTAAAAAATTCTTACTCATCTTTCTCTGCATCCATTGAGAACTGTGGTTTGAATCAATTCATTGAATATTATTACTGTTCTTATCACTAGCGAATAAAGCACTAAAGTTGCATTTAATCAATTTAAGGTATCAAACCGTTGAAATTTTAGATCTTTATGGAACTTGTATGCTATCAAATTAACATTTAGTAATCTACCAACTTTCAGGATTATTTACGGACTTTCAGCTTGTCCGACAGTTGTGTTTTATCTCGTTCGCTGCTGCAGATGGTTCTGTTTCCTAGTGATGATAATATTTTGGGACGTACACAGCTTTCCACTGTCATTGTTGACTCGGTTCGCATGTTTGCCGCACCACCAGTTCTTGATCCAATGTAATTCATTATATTTTCAAGATATGTTTCAGTATCACTATGTCTGTTTCTAATTCAGTAAATTCGAAATATCTCGGGAAATCTTTTATCTTTAGGAGGAGTTAGCAGTTATTTATAAATTATTAATTATTCATGCTATCCTTTTTTTTTTTTTTGCTCATCACTTGAAAATTGGGGAATTTATTGGACGTATTTTTTTGTTTCTTTTGTTTGCTTTTAATTTTCTTTCGTTTCAATTCTTTTTCAGGAGTCAAGCTTTCAGTGTGGAACAATGTCGTGAATGCTGGGAAGAATTTATAAACGATTCTGTAAAAGTTTTTCTTGGTGTGATTCAAATGTTTGGACTCAATCCAGCGCGGCAGCGTGAAAAAATTATTTGTTGTATTGAAGATTTTTCGACATTGCAATCTGAGGTTCGTTTCAGCGCTGCATTGTGTTCTTGTCTGAATTAAGTCCAGCTGGAATGAGATTGATATTGTTTTAAGCCAGTTGAAAATTGAAATGAAACATTGGAGTTTTAATTTGTCGTTATTTATATTTCGGTTTTGTGGTTTAACTCACTTTGATGCAAAAGACTACCACTTTCGGAATGGATCGGGGTATCAAATCATTTTTTGCATTTTACGATGTTTGTTCATTAGGCATTTTCAGACTTGTATTTTGTAAATTAAGGCAATTACACCAAAAAACATAAATTTGTAAAGACTAATTTGAAAAAATTGAACAGAATATAAATCTACACGTTATTCACATTTATGCTCCAGGCTGAAAGAGCAGAGAATGCATTTGACTTATACTACTTCGGGCAGGAATCATCGATAAATCTCTCTTTGACGTCTTTCGTGATGTTGCATACACTGTCTCTCATAAAATATCATTTCTATTTATCTTTTTACCTCGATCTCTTCGCCTCATTTGAATATTCTTATGTTTATTGGTAAGTGTTTTTACTTTTATTCTTCTAATTTTCCGTTAATAATCTCCTAACTCAAAATGCTTCGTAGTTTAGTTATTTTCATTTATTCCTGTAGCATTATTAGCATAATTTATTTTCCCAAGGCTTTGAAGATATGCGATCAGATTGAAAAGATTGTCCCTTTTTCCTAGTCTTTTTTCTAGTAATAATAGGATTAATAGTGAAAAGAAGTTATTAAGTGATTTCGCTGATTTTAATCCTTTATATTTTTGTTGGATTTCTTTCCTTACTTGTATTTACAGGTATCTAAGCGAAGTTATATTTAAATGGTTAGTGAATACCTTAGATCGCTCCCTTACGCTCGTGGCTGCTGGCGAAAAAAGGAGTAAGCCTTTTTAGATTTAATGAACCGCTCTAAACACATCATGCATTAGCGAAAATAGTAGTTCGTTTAATCGAAAAAGAAGTTATATTTAAAAATTTTGGTGTTATGGAGTATTTTTAAAAACAATATATTTGAAATTTGAAATAGAAATGTTATAATTAAGAAATAATATTGTAGTGTCAAAAGTACGGAAGAAAAGTGATCGTAAAAAATTGTCGAAATGTAAGAAAGAAATTGAGTTGAAGAAGAAAGCTAGTGAAAAGCAACGGTTTTTATTATTTTATCGAGCACAGGCCAAAGTAGCGGAAGCATTCTTTATGGTTAGCTATTCATTTTTCAGTTCTTATCTACTGAGATTTTAACATGGAGTTGTCTGGTTATTTATCGCTTAATGCAGCTGTAATTTTAAAAAATATGGAGATGCTCGAGATATTGTACCATTTAACTATATATATATATATATATATTTTGAGAGCTAACCGTGTTTGTTTCATTAAGGTGTACTAATATTATAGGCAGCAGTTGCTTTGATAGCAACAGGTAAGATTCGAATGCCTTTAACGGATACAGAACAATCTCGTTTCGAACATCGAATGTCACCATTTGCCTCACTCAATTCTGTCACTTTTCGTATTGCTCTTTTTGTCGAATATGCTCAATATATCCACATCTCAAGGTCGCTGCTGTGATAATTCGTATTACGGAATTTTTTTTAAAGCAACATGAAAAGTTGAATAAAAAGTAGAAAACTAAATGAGTTTTATATAAAATTGAATGAAAAAGTAGTTAGGAATGAAGTTTCTAAATATTGGAAATGTTGGGGACGAAATAAGGACTGAATGAACTATATAGCGAAAGCTATACAATGTATTTTTAATTATCGTTTTCTTGTTTCCATTAAATTATCACATCCTTTCTAATTTCATTTCCATTCTAGAGTAGGACCTTTATCCTCTAATCCAGAAATTCGAAATTATGTAGTCTTTTGATCAAAATGATAGAAAAAAAAAAAGATAAGATGGTGTTCGAATAATTCGAGGTCGTGGCGTATGCGTTTTAAAATAATGAATTTTCTACTAAAGGAAATAAATTTGCTTCTAGTTTCTCCGAAAAAAAGTTTTAACTCTGTTTCAGGATAGAAACGTTGCGAGCACTCGGTGGTGCTAAATGCTTCTCTATTGCAGCAGATGCATTTGACTGGGCTCGAGGCGAGCTAGAAAGCCTAAGTGGTAATGATGAAATCGCTCAAGAGGCTGCTGCTATTGCTCGGATATGTAAAAATAATGCCGTTGTTTCTCGAATATTTTCTTCGGGCAGCAAAAATGAGGTTAACTTTCTGGTCCATTTATACTTGTTATCTTGAGTCTCATACCTGGGAGAAGGAGAATAAGTTCAGGAGAATCTTTTGACTCAAAATCTTAATCAATAGCTTTACAAGTTAATGCTCTTCCGTGAAAGTACCACTCGATTTGGCCTTTTTGCGTACTCTCTTCAGTTATGATTGCGGATCATTCCTACATTCAATCCTCATAAGGGAATTAATGAGTAATTTTGATATATCTAACAATTTCTTTTATCTTTTCCAATAATGCGTTATTTTTTTAGTCTCAGATCGATTTCGTATTCAGTGGCGATTCATCGTACATATATCCTTTGCTCAAAATTGCTTGATTAAATAAAGCAGTTGGATTTTTCCTGTTCTGTATTTCATGTCCTAGTGCATTAATTTCATGATTTTCTAACATGATATTACATTCTATAAAATATTAATATTCAGTCAAATCTGATGCCCGCCACCTTGTACAGTCTGTATATTACAGCATTTTTGATGAATTTGGCGAACTCGTCTTCCTTCTTGGTTCTGTTTTATTTCGCATGAAATTAAAACATAATTCTCTCATAAATTCCGTCTGAGTAGCTTAATAAATTAGTATATCAATATCAGGCTAGTCTTTTCGCCCATGCACATTTCTTTGTGGTAATGTGTTTTTGCATTCAGCACATTCAACACACTGAATGCACATCTCAGTTTGATGGAACTGATTACCGACCGTGAGAAATTCCGGTGGTTTTTTGATCTGTGAAATTCGCAACTGACAGATAATTCTGCAGACTCCCCAACTTCCTTTACTTCCATAAAATTAATTTTTATCTGTTAACCGTCGCCCAAAGTTTTGGCATGAAATTGTATTAGGCGTATTTATTATAAAAATGAAACTCAACATACCAGACCACATCGATTTTTACAGGAATTTTCGGTATTACATGCAAATTTTAGTCTTCATTTTCGATGAAACGATGAAATTTTTAACAGACCGGTCCAAAAATTTTATAATTCCATCAGAAATGCTTTACTGATATATGTTTTACCCTCAGTAGTATGATAAGTTGAGAGCTGAAAATCTCGCCCTTTATTATTGTCGTATTTCCGATATGCTCTTCTCTTTTTTTGATCTTGATTATTTATTTATATGTTCATTCATTTTGTGACGTTTTTAAGTCGAACTCATTTAGTATTATTTAATGATTTTTTGCTTCACTGAATATTACAAATTGCTTATTGAATGATATTTTCCAATTCTGATTCCTTATTGTCTATAATTCAGAATATTTCATTATGGAAGGAAAATTTACTGTTCGGAAATGAAGTAAAGTTTGTCGGTTACACTGGTAATTGGTATTAGGATATGATTGAAAATAAGGCATATTTTTTACTCATACATTTCTCAATTGTGGTAAATGCTTTTTTTAATGTTGTTTCACATTCATGCAATTGTTTTTGTTTAGGTATTACTTATATGAGATGATGGTATAAATGATTCTTCAGAAGATGCTTTTGCAATTAGTCTACGCTAGAATGCGTATAATTTCAATAGGTATACATATTGAACCATGGAGAGCATTGAGGATTAATGAGTATAGTTCTGGAAAGGGGAAAGATGGGGATCACGTATAATATTAATGTTCAAACTCGAGCTTTTCTAGGTTTTACTGAAGTAATTTCTTGGAAAGAGTGTATGATCCTCTAATATTTTTTTTTGACTTAAATTCGGTTGGGCAATGTCAGCATATTCTATACATCCACAGATTTTTAAATCCCTCTACGGGTTAGGTTCCTGTAAGAAATATCAGAATAAATTTTATAACGAAATCCCGTTTTTATAACGAGAAAGTTCACGAAATCCCCAGAAAAAAGTTATCTGTTTTATTATTTTCATTAGGACTGTTTTTTCTCGAGGATTTTTCATCTGCGTTAACTTTTCATGAATAATTCAAAAGTTAACATTATTAAACAGATTTGCTGCCATGTACAAAACGTTATTTCTGCGACAATTTAATGCTGGATTCCGACAGTCTATGCGGCCTTGTAGATTAATGGTGAAGGAACCCGATGCCGACTTGCTTCAGAAAGCTACTGTTCGTCCATCTGTACTCCTGTAAGTTACATTTTCTTCCATTATAAAAAGACACTCTTTTGGATTGCTAGGCGGCTTTTGCAATTTCATCTCCCGAAATATCTGTTGGGATTTTAGAAGGACCGCATAAGGCAACTTCAGCAATGATTTGAAACATTATGGAATGGATATGGTTGTGTTCTGGAAAGCAGAATTTCTACTTTATTTAGCTGTCGACACACACTTCATAGTTTCCTCAAAAAATTTATAACTTTATTTCAGAAATTATGTAGATATTTCTTTGAAGGGAAGGGATCATTTTGGTTTCAAACAAATGGTTACAATAGATGATTTATTTCGTGCACGCGTACACTATGGTCACAAGGTGAATTAAAAACATTGTATTTATATTAATAATAAGAATCTTCTATCTTTGCCTATATAGAAATAGCAAGAAAAGCTAGGTAGGAGAGTGTGGGATATGGAAATTTATAAGATAACTTATAAGATTTCGTAATATTAGGCTGAATGTTTTTTTTTTTGTAGATTGGAACAGTAAACGAGAAAATGAAGTGGTCACTATTTGGTGAACGTTTAGGTGTTTGTATTTTTGATTTACAAAAAACGCGTGAGTGCTTGATTACAGCGCTGAATTTTGTCGCTCATATAGCAATGCGTGGTGGAATGTTTCTGTTCATTACAGCTGAAAGGTAAGCAAATCAGCAGAAGCGAAAATATCTGCAGTACTGCTTGTGTCTCCAAAACGGTTGCTGAAGTAAACTGCTCTTATTATTGTAATATTTCTTTGTTAATTTTCAGGAGTAATATGTTGATGGTTGAACGAAAGGCTTTAGAAGTGGGCGAATTCGCCCATATACGTGGTTGGAAGCAGGACACTTTACTTAATGCGAAAACATTATTTGGTGCACCAGTACGTCTGCCTGACACAATCATATTTTTGTCAGCTCTTACATCGGTCCGTTCATTTTCTTTATTTTATTAGTAATGCTTTTCTTTTAAACAGCCAGTCACTTCATCTTGCAATCTTATGATATTAAAAAAAGTTCGTTAAATAGCGAGATACGGAGAATACATGTAAAAAATTCATACAGTAGTTTTTGAATTTCACTAGAATACGGAATATTACAGTCACAGTTTAACATTTGAGAACCTAATTATATTGATTTGTAAAGCGATTAAATTTGTCGTGTAAATAATCCAAATACAAATAATTCCTGAATAAAATCTTTATGTCTAAATCTTGGATTCAGATGAATCTGAAACAGTTTTACGACATTTTGTTTCGTCTTGGAAAAAGTTGTGAAATATTTTATATTTTTGCACAACTTATTTTTTTTAAAAATAACTTGCAGAACTAGCACTTCTCCTAAAATTAATGAAAAAATATTACAGATATTGGAAACTCACCCAGCGATACGAGAAGCAGCGAAAATGGTTATCCCAACAGTTGGTATTGTGGATTCTAATGCTGACCCTACATATATTACATATCCGGTTCCAGGAAATGATGACTCAACGCCCAGTGTTCAGTATTTTATGGATTGCTTCCTTAAAGCCATCAAGATTGGAAAAGAAGCACGCGGTCTTGCCAATAATTAACTGTCTGTTCCAGGTGTAATCTCTCCTCATACCATAGGATTTTTCCGTTGGAGATAGAAGTTATTGCATTTATCCGATTGTTTTGCAGTCGAATTTTGGCAAGTCCTATCTGTTTTGTAATTATATCAATGGTTGATTAATCTACCGTCATTGTTACTGTCATATATCTGAATCTTATTCACATAATCTTCAATCTTATTCACTTACCATCAGTGTGAAGCATTATTAACACGGATTTGGAACTGAGAGAATTATATTCCACTCATTTTCATGTTTACTACACATCCTTCTCCTTCCTATGTGCATTCAGCCGAAAAATCTTAAACTGCACATTATAAAGTGGAACTCTTTATTTTAAATCTTGTTGCAGATTCTCTGCAAGTTTTCTGATGTTCGTTCTTTCGGTTAATCCAATTTGACCTTCGGCGTGGCGTTCTACCCCCCCCCCCCCCTCCCCCTCCCCACCAAAAAAAAAAGAGAAAACTCAACATGCAAAGGAAGACGAAAATCAAGTGCAGCGGTTATTTCGTTGGACTAGAATTGTTGTTATAAAAATTAATGTGTTCAACAAATGTCACACCTTAATTCAGCGAAACAAATTATTCAGATAAGGAAGAAAACGTGCCAATAATAATTTATAAGCAGTTCCAAATCATTCATTATTAACGGGTTCTGTAGATTGTTCTTACAGTTGGTATTATTTCCTGCTACGTTCGCGATAATCAGAGCAGGCTTTTAATAGCCATTAGCTTGTAGTTTAAAAAAAAAAAGGAACGGAACAATTACTTGATGAAGGCTATTGGTTAACATATCACTAAATTTATTCGAAGCTTAAATTACCCTTATCAGAGGTTCTTACAATTCTAGGAAAAATTGGTGTGACAGGAACACCGTTCTTTGATACTACAATACTCTCTATGCGAACTTCGCTTTGTAAGAATCCTGCTTCTAAATATTCAGTAGAGAAAGAACTAACCAGCTAATGTGATCAAAGTCTAAATGCTTAGACATATTTCATAAAAGTGTAATCTGTAAATTTGGAGTAAGAACAGTCGGTTTTCAGATTCAATACATCATACGATTCTATATCAAAAAAAAAAAAAAAAAAATAGGAAATAAAGTCTTGGCACGAAGAGCGGTTGTTTATCCGTAAGGCACGATTAGTCTATGCATGAAAATAAAGAGAATAATTAGCGACTGCGTCCAGTCTGTCAAATGCGCTTTATTAACCGACCACTTTAGAGATACAGTTTCGGAGACTCAGCAAAATAAGTTAACAGTATAAAAAGAATATTGGCAAATGACGGCTTGAGATAACGCCCTGAACTTACTAAGAATCAGCAAAAGCACAGAGAATCACCAATATTTTTCTCCTTCGAAGCATTAAGAAATATCAATTATTCTTCTTTTTCTTATTTTTTACTGGAACAACAGTCTGAAAATTACGAAATAAGCTTGTCACATAAAAGTGTGATAACGGTGTACCGGTTACCCTCTGAAAATTAGTATGCGGAATTAATTTTGTGAAACATCAATTATAGCTATGAAATCCTAAAATAATAATCTCGAGAAAATTACCGTGCCAAGGACAATCCGTTTCTTCTCATCCTCGTCTATCTCGATTGATGGATGTTCTACGCCTGTTAAGCGATTCCGTAACAATTTCTGCTTCATAAACTAAAAAAGTACCTTCTAAATAAATGTAACTAAACTTATGTAGCGTCGTCATTTGATTAGTCGTTCCTTCAAAAAATTTTTCAAAAATTAAAAACTATACCGAACCTAGAAATATGCGGCAACTTATTGAAACCATTAGCAAAACTAAGAACAACGCAGCAACAATGATAATATCAAGAGTAGCGAAAAAAGGAAATTTAAAAACTGAAGCATTTTAACTTGTTGAAGCAGAACCCGTCGACAACGCTGCTTGATTGCCAAAGCAAGATCAAGCCAAGTCCAATTTTTCTCATGGTACTCACACAACGGGAAAACCAATTGAAATCGATCGACATCTTCGATATTCTTTTCTTTGTTTCCCTAAAAAAAAATAGAAATAAGCTAAGATAAACAAGCACATACATTTGCGTTATAAATAAGCAAAAAACACTGCCTTGTATGATACGATGAAAGGGACTTCAGGTATTTTAATATACAGAAAGACGTTATTTTCTTGAGCTCGTTCCTTCATGCGGTCAATATCATCTCGTAATTGATTGGATTCATTTGTTCGCCGAAATGAACCGTTCATGGCACCGCGCAACCACTGACCAACTGATACGCCCTACATAGAAGCATAGTTACTTGCCTCATTAAGTTCATAATTACTTCCATTTAATTAATCTTAATTATTAACATGTCAAATGATTGTAACGTAAACTATTATTATTTAACAGAACCAACATCAAAAGTATATATATATACTTATATTTTTATTTTATATATATCCCAGCAATATCGACCATGACAAGAAGTATCTCAATGAGAATCCATAGTAATTCGATTAAAGAAGACCAGTAAAACTGGAAATACTGTTCATGTCAGTCATAAATGTTTTTCAACCTTTCAGGAAGCTACCTGACTGTTCTGCAATTCTTCGTTCGTGTCCAAATTTCGCTGATCTTCTTTATCGATATTACGACCAGGAAAGAAGTATTCCATCATCTTTTCAAAAAATCGATAGGTAATTTGAGCATTCATAGGTGAAACATTGATCTCGAAATGTTCTTTCACCGAAATACCACCAACTGAAATTCTTTATTACTAGATTTTCGGACAACCCCAGCACGTAAAAAAAGCAGCCTAGCTATGAACACTCATAGCTGTTTAAAAACAACTTTTAACCGAAATCTTCACAAATAAAACTATGTGAACTTACATCAAGAATAATTTTATAATTTTTGATACGAGATAAAAGTATACCTGGTGCCTTCTCCCGACAAACAACACGAATCGATGATGGCTGACGTTCACTTTTTCTTCGTGATGTATTTTGAGCTTGCAGAGTATGCTACAGAAGAAAAAAGCTTGCCGAAAATTCAAAAATCTCAACAAAATTAGTTCCGCAACAGTTTAAATGTGTAGTTAATAATTACATGTTCATCTTCACTTTCAAAAAAAAAACTGCTGTAAATGGCTCTGCACTGAAGAAATGGAAATTAGGTGGCAATACCACCAAGATCATTCGAACTAAAAAGCAGTGCTGCTGATGCAACTAAAATATTAGCATATGTCAAACAGAATTACTTCAGATAATTTGTTGACAGCTATATTTTACCAAAATGAAAATTAGCACGGACACGGTTGGTATGTTACAAATCCAATTATAGCTACAAACGATAACCTTATAAAGAGTATCCGGAAGTAGATTTGTTACTTGTACAGTCCCAATTTCTAACAAATGTTCACCAGAATTATCTATACGCGCTGTACGTGTATACCTTAAATTACGTACGATGAATCGATATTCTCTTAAAAAAAAACATTGGTACAAATTCTTACAAAAAATTCCGGATCTGCATTTCTGCAAGCGCAATCTGCCCATCACTTTCTGTAAGTCTCCAAATACAATCTTCGAAACAAACTTCAAATCTAAAATAATCCAACCTCTAAAACACCCTGCTGAATCAAATGTTCCAGTTTAAATTACCAAAAAAAAATTCAGAATTTAGGGAACGGTTCAAAACTAATGACAATTTGTAAATGTTTATTTTACCAACGGCTCATATCCTATGAAGAAATTTACCGTCTAGCGACAGGAGCTTGTTCTTCCTCAGCAGCATTAACCAGCTGTCGCATCCTTTCTACCTGCTTCTCTTTATAACAACTGAAACAAAAATCCCTTCATTGGGAGGAAATTAATGAAAACTACACAGTCTAAAAGCAAATTTCACTCAGTAAACCCCTTATCGAAGGAACACTAATCTGGTATCAAACATCTAAACCTACCTTATCGTCATCGCTAATTCATCACATAGAACAATCTGGTTCTTTTTCATTTCATCAATTTCTGCTGTCACAGTTTTGTTGGCCTCTAATACCCTAAAAACTAAAGATTAATGAAAGGATTAAATTAGCTTTTAAATAACAAGTAGCTTGAAAATAACGGCAAACCTACAAAAACATCGATAAATGAATATGCTGTCTTCACTCACTTCATTTCATAAGGAACTTTTCAGAAGTCATTTGTACTTTATTAATTTTATGCTTTCATCCTTATCAAATGAGATCAATAGAAACGAAAGGATGAAACCTACGCAGCATCATTGCCAGATTCCTGCAACTGTCTATTCAGGAAAAACAAACGCCTTTCCAACGAACGAATTACAGCAATGACGTCTCGTAATTCTGCCTAAAAAATATTGATGAAAAACACTTCAATAAGTAAAATTTTGCAAAATTAAACAAAAGACAACAAACCTGCATGGCAAAAATAGATGACTTCACTTCTTCAACATCTTTAAGCTGCAACTCGAAACGCAGCCGCTGTCGCCGACGATCACTTTCTTTTTTTCGTGGATCCACAAAAAGAACCAGCTGGTTTACGATGTTCATCACCATTTGGTACTGTTCTGGATTGGTACTAACCTGAACTTGGATGAAAATATCACTGCGGAGAGGATTACTCATACAGTCACAATGAAAAAATTTTAAGCGCAAAAATAATTGAAATCTTGCCTCTAGCATGTTATGTTTCAAAGTAAAACAATCAACTGGTTCCGGCTGACCCCAAATTTCACTTGGTTCATTCGTTTCGCTAATCTATAAAATTCAAAATTATGCTGTTTTTCTATTTTGTCTGCTATATTAAAACTGTTCCTGCAATCTCAAGTGTCATCATACAAAATTTCAACCAATGTACTGAATCTATTTATAAAACATACAGAATAAGGAATGTCACGTGTATCGAGATCTAAAGTATCGGAAAAATAGCAAAAATACATTTGGCAACTACATCTCGAAACAACACGCTGTAGCTGCAGCTTCCCCTCAATTTGTGCCACATTACCATGATCTGAAAAAAAAAAGAAAAAAAAACTTCGCTTTGTTATGCTTCGAAAGTTCAAAATCCTTCAAAATACTGCACCATAAAAATCATCGACACTCGATAAAATTTAGTGCATTTTCCCATTGGAAAGTAAAAGGTCTTATGAATACGACCAACAACTGATAGCAACACGATAAAAAACCACTTACCAACGACTACACCACCTACAGCTTCTCCAGTGCTAATATAGGGATTCAAGCGATCACTGATACTGGGGTCACTACACGTCTTTTCTTCAATAATATCCCTATTCAACCAATGGAAACCTTGCGGGATTGATTCTGCTGGAGAACTTGAGGAGTTCGGATTCCTAGACATCACCAAGGGAGCAAAGTACTGAAATTGATAAATATCTAATCAATTCAACTCTTCTTTTATGGGATGAGAACAGCATTAAAAATAAAATCTTTTAATTCAACAACTAGAATAATACAAAAGAGTCCTCTCCAGTGCAGTTCTACAGAAGAAATAAAAGAATACCTGCATCCCGGAAAGTGTTGCACACCATGATTTCTTACTCAGCAACTGTGATTTTTTCCAAACTAATACATATATCCGCTGAGTTACAGATGCACGAGCAGCTGTTAACAATACAAATCCGTCCTTTTCTTTTCCTCGTAGAACGGCTTGGCTATTAATAAGATCAACTGAAATGAGAAGTATTCTCAAACTTATTTCCTCTAACAAAAAGTCAAAAACATCAACTCACTTTGCCAATTGACCAATACTACATCGTCAGCTGTACACAATGCAATTCCCTGTAGCATATCCGAAGGGATGTCTGTTGTCTGAAATGCGTTATGATTAACAAATTTTAAACATCCCTTATCATTTAATATAAGAAGAAACATATAAGCTATTAAACTGCTTTCCCTCTAACAACTAGTAGTTCCGAAACCAACAAAATTATCAGTCGTATCAGGATAGTTAAAATTTAACAAATTAGGTTTTTATTCAAGAATTTAAAGTGGAATGCAAGCGTAACGATTAATAATCAGCTGACAAGGACGTCAGCCAGTGTGGAGCTTTCCTTTTAATAACGACATAAGAAAAATTTTCCTTCCTCCCAATTCTTCTATGTATAGAATAATATCATTTATGTCAACCAGATTTAAAAAGGACAAATTGTAAAACCTCTTCATCGTAAGCTACAAGTTTCGTGCTTGCTTCATCAATTAACCGCTGTAGCATGTCATTTTCTTCCGTTACTCGTCCATCTGAACCATGTCGTAATCTGTAAATAGCTAAGATATTCTCGCCCATAGCTCTTAATATCTACAGCCTTCATTGTAAGACAGCGTCGACCGAACCTTAAATTTCCAACATCTGTGTTGTTAAAATGCCACCCATACATAAATGTATTGAAAATTGTTTTCTCAGAAATTTAACACTCATTTATCAGTATTTTAAATACATTCCAATAACATCAATCATATGATGGTAAAAGAAACTCAGATGATTTTTATTCTGAAGTTGGAAAAAAATGCTCACCGATTTCTTGCTTTTTCAGAATCAGACTGCAATTTCAACATAGTTGACTTCGTCACACTTTCATCATTCAAAATGACTGAAGATGATGGCGGAACTCCTGATTTCGTAAACTACAATGGAAAAGAATTTCCGTTTCGTAAATTTTTTTTTTTTTGCCTTTCAAAAAATCTATTACTGTCCCAACTATTATTTTAACATTAAATTAAAAAAATGAACACTAACACTTGGGGTCTTCAAGGCATCTGTTCCTAAAATACGTCGTAAAATATGAGCCTTATGAACGCCATCCGCAATGGCCAAACAAGTATCGCGATTTTCTGGCGTCCATGAGGCACGTAAATCATGAATTGTAAGCCGATGAACTGCTTCATTGTTCTCCGATAATTTAACCTTCCTACCACTGGAAGAATTATCACAATTCTGCAAAAAAAAAAAAGTTCATCAAATAAGAAACCTCTTCCCGGACGAGTTGAAATTGCAAAATCCCATGGGAAATCAAAAGATGCACAATTTATTATGTACGAGTAATTGAAGCTTTAATAACTTCAATTATTAAATACCGATGTAGAAAACTGCTTAGCATTAATAAAAGAAGGAATTCCTAAGAATCAAAAAACTCTGGACAAAAAGCGAGTAATTTGCTAGCTGAGAAAGATCAAAATATTTGCACATACACATTTTATTAACACCTTACAAAATCTTGTGACTCCTTCTTATTATAAGAGGACAAGTAGTTATTACAAGGAAGAATAACCTGAGATCGTGCTTCTCGTGTATAAGACAATCGATCTAATCCAATAAAGAATGAATTATCATCAATTGGGGAGGCAAAGTTTTGTGAATTAGCACCAAAAAGATGAATCTGTGCATTTAAAAGTTGTGCTGAAACATATAAAACTGACCACTTAGCAATTCGTCTTCTGTTGATTCCATCCTAAAACCGCACAAAAAATTATCCCAATAATGATTGAATAATTACACTAAATGCTCATATCTTTGTCGATCTTCAAATAAATATGTGATACAATGTGAAAGCTTTTAATTAAGTAACATCTTAAATTCTTCATTGATAAACCTTAGCTGGAATTAACAATATTAGTGAGAAGACGAATATACATTTCGTACAAAATGTTAGCCATACAAGTAGCTATCAGCATAAAGTATATTCAGTGTTATATATTTTGGTAAATGATATTTTGCGTTAAAAAGTTTGAAAAAAAGATTGGCAACTATGAACCTTCTGCTCGCAATTCTGCAATATGTGAAGTTCCATTGATGAAGTCAGATGTAAACTTTCGCTAATCATCCGTAAACCATGCGATGAGGAGTACGACATCCAGTAAGTAATCAAAAAACGTGGAAGAGTAACACTTAGTTGAATGCGCCTGTAGTGTAAGTTTCAATCACTTTAACATAAGGCTTTCAGTATGTGTAAAGAAAACCTTGCATTTTTCGAAATATTAATCTTATTACTTTAAGTGTCGACTGAGCTGTTTTTTTTTAGTTTTGTCACCACTGAACAATCGACCGCGTTTCACGGGTCTGTTAACTGTTGTCATCGTATTCTGAATTATAAAACCAAAGCTTTAGAATGCACAATAGCAGATTCATTAATGTTTCCCATGTTTAACGAAGAATGACTGTAATGTTAACTACCATAAAGTTTCTCGAAACAAGCCAATAATAATATATCACGGTTTAAAAGCTCGTGGAAAGAAAGAAAAACCCAGTTCGAAAAATACCTTGAGAAATTCGAGCCACCGAAAAATATTAGCATAAAGCAAAATTTGCGGATGCTGGCTATTGGTGAGTGTGCTATCTGGCTGCTTCACTTCCAAATTGAAAACTAAATCGAGGTGAGTTGAACGAAATGCACGATAAGAATCATGTTCCTGTAATAACCTAACTTTGAAATAAAATCACTGCGATATGACGTGTGCTGGAAATGATCCTACGGTAAACTACGTGTTATATAACTATAGCACACAACAATGCAATGAACGGAACTATGCAATTGGAATTTTAAGCATGGAGGGAATGAACAAGCAAATGAATAGATTATCGTATAAAGGAAGGAATGGTACAAGTAGACAAACAAAATTAAAACAAAAGTCAGCTTAAATTTTCAGTCTTAAATAGTATGACTGAAAAGTTACCAAATTCGTGGAAGAATATTCGGGAAGCTTATCAGGAGCACATGGTTGAGCACTGTGATGATCATGTGGATCCCCAATACACGACCAGTCCATCTTTACACTGAATTTAAATCCCGGTAAATGCAAAACACGACTTTCGTCATATTTTGATGCGGTACGTACGAATGCGTCCATATCCGTTTGTACGCAGAACTGATCTAGAATATAAAATTTTAATGATATGATTTTTCAAATCTATAAGGCGATGTAACTCCCTATAATTTGGATTCTCCTCCCTCATTGTCCTTCGTTGTTCGATCCAGATTTACTTGGAATAGCAAACTATTTTGTAGGTATCAGTCCCTCGACTGTAAACCTACTTAATGCTCCAACATATTATACACAGATATCGAAACCATATTTTGCACCCTTTAAAAGGGCTCGCTAGAGGAATTTATTAAAAAAAACCATACATAGGGAGATTTTTGGCTACCTGTAATCCAGTCAAACCCAAATTCCTTCCAACAAATTTCAACCAGTTCGGTGGAATTATATGGATCTGTGGATGCGAGCAGTGATGTGACAAGGCTTTGACAAAGCATAGAAAAACGACCGTGGAGAAGTAATCGGATTTTGTCCCAAAAAGGCAGTGGTGGACTCGGATCCCTAAAAACATACTGACAGCAAACACATGACCTTAATAACTATACATTCATACTTCCTTCTCACCTTGGATACGTTCTCGTATATTGCTTAAAACTGGTTTTCAAATTTCCAAGTAGCCATAATACTTGAAACAATAAAATCTTGCCTTAAAAACAAACCAAAGTAAGAAATGAAGATACCTTGATGGCGGGCTAACATTAGCCCAGCAAAGACCAATCATCGATAAACATGGCTCCCAACACGGTCCGTAGGTGCAGTTCAGTACTTTGATCTCTAAAAGCAATTTAATTTAAAATTAGATATTGAATCACCGTGTTTTTCCAAAGAATGATTCAGTGAGTGGTAGTTTCATGATTCTGAACCATAAAAAACCTCAGGAAAGATAAAAGACGTAGGAACTATTTCTAATCAAAAAGCCGCAACAGTGAACATACTCATGTAAATATACAATCAGTAAACTTTATTAGTTCGTCAAAGTAATTGTCCTATTTGAGTTAAACCGTTGTGGAAAAGAGAGACAAACCACAAGAAAGATCATAATAATATTTCAAGGGGCACATGTTTCGTTCAATAGTATATAGTCCCCACGGCTCGGGTAATGTTACCGTACTTGTCCGAATTGAGCGTGGTCCTGAAAAGATACTGAATAATTATTTGCTCTTCAGAATACCCGAACTACGTAGTCTTGCTAATTTGTGGCTTTGTTTGACATATCGCTACGTTTCATAAAGTAAAAATGACCTAATGGACTGGGTTAAATTATCCGGTTCAGACCATTTTCTACAAAATTTACCTGCGAGATGTTCACTGCCTATTAGATGTCCCCAAAAATGTGCATCCTTCATCAGAACATATGGTAACGGATAATCCCGAAACTGCATTATCCAGTCATCACAATCCACTTCCACAGCACGCGCCCAAAGTGTGCTGAATTCCATTCCTTCAGTTGGGTATGGCCTGAAAATTTGGAAACTATTCTTATAGTGCATCACAAACATGAATCTGCTGTATTTTAAAATGGATCAGTTACACCGATTAAAAATTCCAGGGCTGTTCCTTTACTTATTATTTTATTTTTCAAAATGGAGGTGGAAGGAAAAATTTCGCACTGCCAAGAAAATTTTAACACAAAAATAGTAAAATTTGCGTGACCCACAACCACTCATTATCATGCTTTTTTTTATTTCCAACATAAAACTTACGATTCTGAATTGAAATTTTTCAGATTCCTGACCACATTCTCCTTTCCGTGTAAAGTCATATCAGCATATGCACGAATCTAAAATATACTGAGATCTAATAGAACCGGCCCAAGTAAAATTTCCTATCCTATAACTGAAGCGATACTTTACGACCAGGAATTACAATAGAATTTAAAGAACTCTAACAGTTAAAAAAAATAAACAGGAAACGTTTGAAATAGTTTTACTTCAAGATTCGTAATTGACCATAAACACAGGTGTCTCCTGGAACTTGGCAACTTTTTAGATCGCTCGACGTAAATCTCCGCATTCTTCTTGATTAACGATCGATGTAACTCATCAGCTTTTGATTCTTAAATATTAAGATACGAAAAACTGTTTTTTGAAACCCTGCATCGAAGTTAGATTCTAATTCAGCAGCAATCAACTGTTAAAAAATAAAAATATTAACGAGATAAAAAAGGACGCGTTTTCTGAAGCTGTTCCAACTTCTGATCTAACATTTGACGCCGACGTTCACATTCATACACTTCATCAACCATCAGTTCATAATTATTTTGAAGTTGCACTTCAAACGGATCATCATTGATTTGCACTGAAGCATTCTGCAAATTACCCAGAAAAGCGATTGATTATATGCGCGTAGAAAAAGTAACAAAAATACAGCACATTGATTTCAAGTAAACCAGCCCCTTTCCTTCGCAATCATTAGGGCCTTATTTGATTCATTGTACTAGTGAATTTTAGTAGATATACTTACTGTGTTACAGAAAATTACGCACAATTCCGTTCAGCAATCTACACAGGTCGTAACATTACCTTAATTGAAAATCTTAAATCAGATGGGAGCGGAGACTCGAGTGTAAATTGTTTTCTCTTATATCCATGCACCAATTTTACCCATTTCCAAGCATTAATTATCTGAACATCGTTAAGTAGTTTGAATATTCACCACAGAAATAAAAACCATCAAAAATAGTTTTTTTTAATGTTCAAGGATCAATCCTTCTATCTGGTACTCACTGTATAGTTTTATCAAAAATGGTTTGCAACTTTTGAAAGACACAAATAAGCAATCGAAGAGAGCAACGAAGAAATAAAACAAACCTCGTCATAACCTGATGCAAAATTATAGTCATATGGAAAAACAAACATCACCGCATCAGCAGACCATATCCAAAGTTTATTTGTTCGATTTTTAAGATCCTTGAATTCATTTCTACCTAAATCCATCCCCGCATCAAATGTTTGTTTCCCGATGCAAAATTTCTGCAAAAAAATTTATTGCTAATACTAAAGTATTAAAATTTCTTGATTTCCCGATAAATATCTACTGTTTCCAATTTCCTTCAATCTCAACTGTGCTTTGAATTAATAATTCGATACAAGGTTAGAAACACTAAATTCAAACTATCGCATAAAAGGTATTACTTCAATTGTGAGAATAGGGTGCCCATCTAAGGAAGAAGTGAAATGCGGCATTTCGATTATTAAATGATCCATGTATCGTACGTGCAACGACGAAGCTTCCCAGCACATTCTTTAAAAAAAGAAACTTTTAAAGTGTTGAAAAAAAGCAAATTCAAGCATGAAAAACCAGAAAGTGATAGAAGTCCAAAAGAACATTACATACACATAATCTCGCGGTAACTGGAATTCGATTATTACAGAACTGGATGTTTCTATGGTGAAATGGAACATATGTGATGTTTTTGATGGTGCTTTCTGTCCAAAGAGAAGCGAAATTTGTTTTAAACTCCTGAAAAGAAGAAAAGCGACTCAGAAGGAGTGAAGAACAAAAACTATGTGACAAAGTGACAAAGCAAGATATACTGTAAAATCTAAAGCTTTTTCTGTATAATGATGTTGTTTGTGCTGTGTGTTACAAATAAAACTCAAGAATTTTCACTTTCTTTGGTTCATTATCAAATTAAATATTTAATTTTTCTAATCAGTAGGAATAGAAATGAAGTGATCACTGACTTCAGAAAAAAGAAAGAAAAGAACTTAAAAGCAATGTCTCAGAATATTATGAAGAGTCGTAGGAATCGAAATAAGAACTACCGAAAAGTCTCCAAAAAAATGATGTGTACAGCAGTACTCCAAACCAAAGTCACTGTTGATTCAGCCAACAAAACCCATTCCCAAAATCTTGGTAACCGAGAAACTCGCATCATCAGTCGATCGCTACTTCCGCACTGGATATTGCAGAGAACTTATTTTCGTTAAAATATTGGTAATAACTAAAATTAGGTCGGAAGTACAGTTACTGGACTATTCAACTCATTAGCCAAGAAAATAAATACTTACAAAATATTTTGATTTTATTTGTGCTGAGTCTTCCCAGAAAACAAATTTATCGCCAGTTACGGATCCTTGAAGTATCTTGAAATTCAGAGCGAGCACCGAAAATGTCGACGAAGAAGGTAAGGCGTCTACACGAAGCTGTTCAGTAGAGAGAATTAAATAAAGTGAATGCCGAGCCAAAATGAACAAAGCGATGCTGCAAATAATGAAAAGAAAAAAAAAGAGGATATAAAGCAATTAAAGTAACATAAAAGTTGAGTTCAAAATAAGGGCAACATAATAGATAAATAACAATAACATCAACTGATGGGATAAGGGATCCACTTTCAAAGCTGGCATTGTGGATCTTATCAAAACAGTAAGGTACGGCTGCTTCCAGATCATTCTAATAATTTTATTAGACACAGAAAAAATAGCGATAATGGAAAAAGTAATGTAAGAGAAACATACTTCTCCATGGAAATCTGTACTACAGAAACAATCTGAGGTAGTGGATCAGGTTGAAATGCAGAAGACAAACTGTGTGCTGACGATGGTGGATCTCTGCACAGAAGAGATGACAAAAATGAAGCCATCTATAAAATTTCATGTGGAACAATGCAGCCGGTATATTGGAAATTCAAAGGGCTTCTTTAATGAGGGAAAGGACAAAACTACTTTACCAACATCCCCTACAAGCAAATTGCAGAAAAAACTTATATACTAAAGTTAATTCTCATGAGTATTGCTATTTTTGTGGTTTGTATAAATGAATACTTTCACGTTGAATTTACTATGTAAATAATCAAAGTAAAAAGAACCTGTTGCGTGAGTTCTTCCTCATACTCCACTTGGCACTCAATAAGCTTAACCAACAATCTTCTCATATCATTGCATTGGGAGTACTACAATGAATAAATTGCACAAAAAAGTGTCAATTTCAAAAAATTTTACCACTTAAGCTTATACTTTGCTCCATGAAATGAAAAACCAGAATCATGTCCAGCATCCTAAAATTCCCAAGACAGAACTTGTTGCCGGTAAAAATTTCACTCCTATATTAGCTACTAATAAAATTTCTTCGAATTTTCCATGAGATTTTGTTATACAATTTTTTCATCAGAGTTTCCAAAGCAAGCGTACCATTAATGCACTTAATATACTCTCTGCAACAAAGGCAAAACTTATTATATGAAAATAATAAGCTTACAATAAAAAGTGTTCTCATTAAAATACCTGAGTTAATAAGGCTCCAATAGTTAACGTAGTACCCCAAGCATGACAAAATCGGGAATCCAAACTGTTCGCAAAAAGCGTTCCTTGTCGAATCCAAACCGATTCTAAACCAACTTCAGCAGACGAAAAATTCTGAAAATATGACATTAAAGCACATAAAATGGCAGTGCTAGAAAATCTTTAACGAAAGATTTGAGGACTGCCATTAATGCCCTCAAATTAATTACTTGGCAATGATTTTGGACCTCAGAGACAATAGAACTCTATTGCATGATGTTTAAAATTATTGTATTTAAATTACTCGACATCACAAAATTGATGACGGTCTCAAAAATATAAGAGAGCTTTAGAACACCTGATGTAGAAATGCTCTTCGACAGTGCTGCTTCCAAATCTACTTAGAGATTCAACTAAACACGAAAATGATGAACCTAATCAAGTTTCCAGACACGGTTCTGACTGCAAGTTTAAGTGAACACCTTAGACTTACGTCGTCAACGCGAAGTGTTCCCAGTTCGAGGCCAGCGTTGATTTCCTGCCCATTTGATAGCATTAGACGAGAATGAAATGAATTTACCTCAATTGAAAAAGATTTACAGCATAATTGTTTCAACTCTACTGGCACTTCGTGGAGATCTAAAAACTTTGATCACTAATTTAAGCATAAATTAGATACAGCCCAAAGTATTCTAGTTGTGGTAAAATGTTCTGATAACGGTAAGTTTACTTATGGATGCTGTTGAAAAATCATCGTCGAAACGACCACCGGTGGAAATGCGTCGTTCAATAGTGTGATAATACTCTGTCCACTCAACGATAGCTTTTTGACTCATAACAAAACGGGGATTAAATACTTTCATGTCAACGAAAAAACTTTCATTGTCTCTCTCACGCTGTAATGAAAACGAAATTCAAATCAAACAGCATACATAAGAAAAGAATGATTGTACTTTATGGAAGATTTATATGGAAAATAAAACATCCTAGTTAGAACAGCTGTGGTTTAGCAACATCTGACAACAGTGAATTAGGACTCAGTCGAAGTAATGACTAATTTTACTATCAAAAAAAAAAAAAAAAAAAAAAATTGACAAACATTCAGTTCAACATCGAATTCACTGCAGCTACAAAATGTCTCACGCATTTGATCATCCATATTGATACCACTTAAAACAATAGCAAACCGTTTGTTACCTTCCATTGATACCGCTGAAGCATTTAGCCTTGCAGAAACAGTGCGCCTAAATCAACATCTATGATAAACCTCTGTCATCATAACTTAGAAAAAAGGAATTCTACAAATATCAGAGTTGGTATTTAGATCAATATTTACTAACTTTTATAGCAAAGCCAGAAAGCTTAAAACTTTCATTATTCTATCTTGGAAATATTATTCATAACCCAACAGCTGCAATGCAGAAACTAGCTTTAATGAATTACTAATATACATTTTCGAAAAATCCATGTTGGCGGTATATCTTAATACTAGATTCTCAATGTCCAGTTTCAAGCTTATATTCAAAAGACTTTGAACACTGAAGGATGTAAAAAATTGATTGGACGTCTTTCTTGTCTTCTGACGTATTGGATGATCATGAAAATAGTCCAAAACACCTGAAAAAAACATGTGCAAAACTGCCATATCTAGATTTGCTGTTATATCTCTGAACTTGGAAACAAAAAAAGCCATTCACAGAAGTATGGTTTAACATTGATCAAACGCGTAAGGAGCCAATGAACACAAATGTTCACATGACCACAACACAATAATGTCTGCTACCAACTTATTAAGAATTATGTATTAGGAGTGATAAATGCTACTTGTTGTTATGACATTCGCTGTATATTGAGACATTTTTCCTGTCACCAAAAGAAGCGATATTTTCCGCACAAATATTATATTATATTATATTATATTATATTATATTATATTATATTATATTTATATATATATATATATATAATAAATAAAAACAAAAATAAATATATATATTTATTTATATTATATTATATTATATATTACTAAATATATACATTGTATATATATATATATATATATATAATATATTTAGTGTATTTAATATTTATAATAATAAGATATTGAAAACCACGATCAGACTGAATTTGTAACAGTGGTGAAAAAACTAACCGTCCGATAGAGTAAGTTGAGGATCGGTGATGCGGGCAGCAAGTCTCTTTAATTTCAAAGTACCCAAAGGTACGTTGCAACAGAGTGACAGTCCTAATGAAAGAACAAGCAGGGGTGCGGTGTTTTGAGTTGTTCCACGACTGAACAATTTTGCTTGCAATAGTTGACATGAAAGTTCAACCTGCATCCTGAAATGCGGGGAAAATGTCCTCTTGTAGCATAATACTGTTTAAGATCTTATCAATGCCTCACAAAATTTCCAGAAATTAACCCTTCACGATCACGATATCCATCAAGCTGAAGTTGCTGAAATGTTGAATGCAACAAAGACCCCGGAGCTATACCAAGAAACACAACGCGCGCCGTACGAATTATCGCACTCGTATACTAAAAAATAACTCTGGAATTGAAAAAAAAAAAAAAAAAAAAAATTAAAAACAAACAATGACACTAAAGTTATAAAATCATAACCAAAAGAATACACTTCTTTATAAGACGTTGTCAAACCTGATAAGATTATTAATATTAAATGCAAAAGATCCGCAGGGTTCCCGTGAGTAAAGACATACCAGCGCGTTAGCATAAGAACTGCTGCAGCAATCAGAATGAGGAGGTTAGAGAGAAACCTATGGAAACGCACCTGTAACCAATGAAGATATCTTTCGAAATCCTTCTGACTGCACCGCCTTTTATATGTTGATGTCAGGGGTAACTGTTCATTACATTCACCTTCGATACGTATGTCACTGATCGTAATTATGAACGGCTTCCTGAAAAAGTTGATCTTGGTAAAAAAAAAAAGCTTGAATAAAAAAGAGTAATAAGCCCCAATTTTTTCCACAGAGTGACTTTGACTTCTTTGACGGCGAAAGGTTTTATCTTTCTTTCAATTTAATAGAAATAGCTATTGCTGTGAACTCTTTTGGACCTTGAGCTGTGCATTTCTCCTGTAATCTGCCCTAATAATTAATTCCACCTTATATATTTTTGACCACAACAAATTTACACCTGTAATTCACTTATAATATAACCTTCCTCAATTCCTCAATGGCTAAACTAAAATTAATTATTCTTCAATAGTTAAACTAGAACTTACGTATAATGTGTATTGAAGAAACTGATAGTTAACCGCAAATCATCAATTTCGATCACGATACCACCGCATAGGCAAAGCCTAATATGATCGACATAAAACAAGCCGCATCTGCCCAAACGTACCGAACGACAGCGACAAATTTTCGCAACTGCTAATGATATCAGCCATCCCCGGTACCTGGATTAAAATGCATTAAAATGCTTATAATCGGTTAAGTTTGGATTCTGAGACAGTCATAGGCAGCTTTATTTACTCTCTTCTTTGAATGAGTAAGGACCTCCATAAACGATGTAAAATTTTTATAAAATGTTAAGAATGAAACATATAAAAATCGCTAATCAGAGATGCCAAATATTTCGTTTTTTATTCATTTCTTATTTGATTAATCTGAAAATGATCGCCTCTGGTTCAATGAAAAAAACCAGTTCTTATTCTCAACAATCAGAATTCACTTTTGAGACTTATGTTTTGCACTTATATTTAACCCATCCTAGAGTGACACTAACACTGACAACTACTCTGTAAGAACTGATAAAAACAAACCTCCACAAGAGCAATGTGAAAAGCACTAATATACATGAAATATACGGAAATGCCATGTCTGTTCGCTACTAGATGGACATTAATAACAATCGTGTTAACTGGTCTTCCATTACTGAAATAAAATTCAAATTTCAATCAAGTACTCCAGATGAGAAACGCATCGTATATATCATTCCGCTGAGTATTGAAAAAAAATTTTTTTAGAATTACGTCAGACTTATTCAGATAAGTAGATTCTTCCTTTTTTAATTTTTCAGTTTTAGACCGAAAGCCAGAACGACCCCGGGAAGTTACATAAACAATTTTCAATGACCGACCATTTTTAAAGACAATTACCTTCATTGAAAATTCTACAACACACAGTCATGTTATACTGCAAAATAATGCACTTATGTACTATATGGTTCCACTACGAGTAGCATTTTCCTTTAAATTTTAATTTTTCCTTTCAATTGAGTAATTTTATTACCGGTAAATAAAGTCAGGTCTACTTACATTCCAGACTTTATTCCAAGTTTAACTTTAAATTCCTTATTACTCGAGTCCGTCCTATACAATTCTCGGAACGGTAAATTTAAATAAATATAAATTTGTAAAGAAGAATTTTGAAATATAAAATCATTTCTTTGAAATTAGTACAATGATCAGTGGTTGGGTGTTTTGTAACGGTACAGTTTGAAAAGCATTTTTGAACATTCAAATTTTAATTTAATTAGGACTTGTACGTTGTGTTCCTGTTCGATTATGCATTTCACGGATTAACCTTTACGTGAGTATTGGTTACTAGAACCATGGTTCATTTTTTAAATTTTCAAGTTCACCCAAGTTAACCTGTTTGATGTCACTGATGGCATCACTATGGCGATAAAAGAATAAGGTTGACAGAGAAGGGGAAAGACAGACAAAGACCGCTATGAGCTATTTCACACAGTGCACCATACCGGCGCAGGTAGCGAAATGTCACATTCATCGCAAGTATGTGAGGGTAGTAGAATGAGGCTCTGCGATATACCATGTCAAAGACACGAGGGCTAGGAGCCGCAGTGGTAGTATAGGAGTTATCAGTACGATTAAGAAATCTATCAAAGAAAGCAGTCTAAGGAACGAGGTCCGCTCGAGTACCACACGTGAATTAAGAGTACTGTAGGTCAAGTCAACTAGCAGGTAGCAGCTACCCAAACTCTTTGAGTGAATTACAGGTATGCATGAAACTTTACAATAACAAATACATCTTAAAGCATCAGAAACCCATACAAAACCATCGGCGGAAAAATACTATTCATGAGGAGACAGAACCATTTCATAATGACTTCTGTTATTCCTCGTAGAGCCGGTATCTCAAACCAACATCATAATAGGTTTTTCTTCGGTCGATGGTGTTTGTGTTGGTTAGGCGGAGGTTATTTTTTGAATATGGATGGGTTGATTTTATATCTTATTAGATTAGGTGAGGTGGTGAAGTGGGTAATCGTATCGGCTGAAGGAGGTCTCTAGAAGAAAAGGATCTACCTCAGCATTCAAGGAAGACGGCAGTTTCATTTGTGCCTCCTCTTTTTCGTCAATCATGTTTTCATCAAAATGATTATTTTGGCGATTTGAGCAGTTCGACGCTTCAAAATGTCTGCTATGGAAGTCACAGAAACGCCTGCGGTTGAATCAGATCAACTGAAGGAGCAGGGCGAAGAGTTGCAGCAGCAGAAAGTTGAGGAAACGAAAAAGGTTGAGATCGTGAATTTAGTTGTTTTTTTTGTTTATTAGTCGCTCCGGAAGCAGTATTTTCCATTGCAATATTGCGACGACTTGTTGGCTTCTAGTTTAAAAAATTTTGGAATGGAAACTTTTTTGAAAAATAATATTAAGAGATTGGTCCGAGTCAAGTAACTCGTCTTCCAGTCTCTTTATTGGAGACGAAGTCTTCTAACCAGAATCTAAAGCTTTCGAAATGTCTATTTTATCAGTGCAACGCATCCACATAATATTGGAATATGTAAGGAAAAATTCACTTGCTGGTATTTTAGGAAGAGACACCAACTCAGGAGGAGACAACGAAAGCAGTTGATAGTGCGCTCTCCCATCCGTCAGCCACTTCCGAAAACACTGAATCAAATGCAGAATCAGAAAAAAAAGAGGCACCTCAAGTATGTAAATCCAGCTGTTTCCTATATTCTTATGTAATAATTATGTAACACTACACTTGCTTGTTTCGAGACCTTTTTCTGATTTGGTTTTGTTGGAAAAGCAATCTTTATGCTTTTTCTATTCCATTTCTCACCCATTAGGAATTATAGCTGATAAGGAAAGAGGTGGATTTTAATTAACAAAGATATGATTGGACCTTGTTTGGTAAATCTATTTCCTAAGAAAAAACTTGTCCTTACCCAGAAGGTCATTTCGTATATTGCGCGTTTTGTTAGTATGCTTAAAGTGCCTGCAAGTTAAAGATCTCTGTTTCAGCATTGTTGAACATTTGCCACTCTTTACGAAAACAACTCATATTTATGAGAACAATCTGTTCAAATTTAGGCTGCTGGAGAGAGTGGAAGTGGTGACACTGCGGCTAGTGCTAGTACTACAATTCCAACACGACAATATCTGGACCAGACTGTCGTTCCAATTCTACTACAAGCCCTGGGAGCATTGGCTAAAGAGCGCCCACCAAATCCGATAGAATACTTGGCAAATTATTTGCTTAAAGAGAAAGATCGCTTCTCGACATCATTCAGTCAGCCGCAACAACAAAATGAATCCAGTCATTAAGTCTGAGGAAGTCTTGACGGTTTTTTGCTGAAGAACATTGTTAACAAAGAATTTGCGTCGTTTATCATTTTCCACTACTATTTTGCACATATTTCTTGGCCACTCACGTAGTATGAAAAAAATAAATAAATAAATTATAAGGAGAAATTGCCAAGGTAATTTCTGCCCAGCTGTTACTGTTAAAAAAAAACTTCATTTATTATCCTATTCTATAGAATTTTTATCGGTGGTCATGCTGTTTGTGAATGGGACGATAATGATTTTTTATTGTAATGTCTATTTTACTTTTATATGTTTTTATACTGTGTTCTTTGCTATCGCTTTTTCTATATTCTTGCAAAGAATCAGATATTATCGTGTTAAATGAGTTCGTTTTCATTTTCTTGATTGTTGATTTCATTACATGTTTCTATCATTAGAAAGTACTTTGATTTACTGAAGTTAAACAGAATGGTAAGTTAATGCATTCCTGATAGAGCGCGATATTAGGAAAACTATTGTTGCTGAAGTTGAAAAAAAAAACAGCTGAAAATCATTTCATAAGCATGATTAAGCTCGGTTGAATATCGGTATTTCTTTTCATGAATGGAATTCATGGTTTCTCTAAATCAGTTAGTACTGTCTCTCCATCACTGAAAGGCCAGATCCCTGAGGTGGGGAGCTGAATAGTGGCTGGAACGATTGCGATTATTTATCTTTCACAATTTTGCTTTTCACACGTAAAATTTCAGGGCTTTACTTATGGTGAAATTGTTCGTGGGTGGTTTGCCAGATGGCGTTGATTCTATGCGTCTTCGACAACTTTTTTCGCAGTTTGTTGTGGTCAACGAATGTGATGTGATAAAGGATTATGCTTTCGTTGTTCGTTATTTCGAAACTTTCGTTGCGGAAAGTGGTTTAGTGATGTCAAAGGGAGCAAGATTTTTTGTCGGGAATGTTTGGGATTATAGCTGTAATAAAACAGGAGGGAAGTGAAAGAAATAAGTATTTATTTGGTTTAGAATGTCTTTGTCGAGACCCTTTTATCACGTTCAAGACTCACAATTTTCTAGCATGTTCCGGAAGAGTCCGATGCGCGAACAGCTATTGAAAAACTGGATGGCTACATTCTAGAAGGGAAAGCGATTAATATACGAAGGTCAGTGTACGACATTTTTCTTTATTCTCGTGCGTTATTCTTGGCGATGCAGTTCCCAGCTGATTTTAATGCGTGTATACTTTAAAGATGGTTTTTATAATATTAGTTGTCAAACATGTCCTAATATACTAGTGAATCATGCTTTTGATAATTTCCACTTGCCTGTCTCTGGCCAAGACAGTACATGTTTTCAAGATATGCAACAGAGAATAGAAGAATGCAGTTACTGAAGTATTGATTGATGTTGCTCCTCATGTTTCAAATAACTGTTCTGTCTTAGCGTGCCCAAAAAGAGGAAGTGACTTGTTAATAAGAATTTTTATAGATCGACTTCAAAGTTGCGGAAGGAACCAGGCATGGATAAGCGCTGTTATCGATGTGGTGCAATTGACCACAAAACTCCACAGTGTCCGAGTGATCCTGCTAATGTTAATTTGAAACGTGCAGCCAGTGCAAGTTGTATAGGTGCTCCGGAACAGAAACGTTTCGTTGGCGATGGAGTGTATGTTATCCTGAGTTTCCTTAAAATAAGATTTCTAAGGAGTTTCATTAGTAGCTGTTATTATTCCTACACGTTTTCAGCACTTTTGACAAAATGGTTGAAATCATGAAGCAGATGTTAGGGGTGGGAAAGTGTTCTTTTCGATAATATTGTCAGCAGCTCACTTCTTCGGCAGCTTTCGACTTTTTTGCAGCGTTTCTGGGGAGTCTCCATCTTATGCACCAGGACATGATGCTAGTGCACCCGGCGCATTTGGATATCCAGCAGGTTCGGGTGCTGCGGGGCCACGTATTGATCCAGATCCTGAGTTACCGAGACCCTTGGATAGGTAAGATTTCATTATCTGTGAAGATTTTTAAAACACTCTTCTACATTTAGGTTAAGGTCAAGAAATTTTTCTGATATCTTGGTTGATTACTAGTTACAGGTAGATTCTAAAAGATTATAAGTTACCTTTTTATTTGACCACTGTATGGATTGTGTTGCTGTTTATTAGAATGGCTCGGTCTGCATTGTTTTCCTTCTGACTCCACTACCATGTTCTAATGTGGTTCATCTTACCTGAAAATTTGTCCTTGTGTTATTGTTTTAAATACTATATTAAATACCATTTTCGAATACATTCTTTGCTTTAATCTGTCTCTGCTAGTTATATAATTGTAGTTCATTTTTGCTAAATTTTGTTTGTTTTGTTGTTTTTAATACCACAATTTTTTTATTCTTTCATTTGTAGATAAGTACTTTTTTTAGTGATCTGTTTCCATTATACGAACAGTACATCGAGTCGCGAACCAAATATTTCTATTTTCGGGATCGATTAACAAAGGAAGTGAAAGCTCGAGCCCATGCGCTACCGTCAATATCAGTCGCACCACTCCAAGCACCATACGCTACCAACAATGTTTACAGTACACCCCCGCCAGCGGCTCTGCATTATACCGTGCAACAGTTCTGTCCAACTTTTTCACATTTTTCATAAAATCTGATATTAGTTGGAAACATGAAGGGCTAGTTAACGCTGTACATCGATCTGAATACAGTAGTAACGTTTCTGTAACAGAATGCTATATAAGAAGTATTCTTTTATATTTCAACACAACCACAATCTATTGACAGGATATAATACAGTTAGATCACATGCAGCAATTGTATGTGGCTGATGCACAAAAATAGGAACAGAGCTTAGCATATTATGGATTTAACTGCTCACTGAAAAAAAAAAAGTAGTCTTATTTTCCAGATACATTTTTTCTGAAGTTACTTCCATCTTAATATTTAGCTGCAATTTAGCGAAATTATTTCCTGTCACTGTTTCGTGGTTGGTTGAATAATGAATAATACAAGCGAAATATATAATATGAGCATAGAAATTTTTTAAACATTTCATGTGCTTTGCTGTAGATAAGTTGAAAATCAAGTTTCATTAACTTGCTTAGCACGAGAATTCAGCTTTCAACGTTTTTGCTAATTTCATGTTTATTTTCCGTCATATCAGGTGGCTTTCATTGTCGTCGTCTCGAAATTTCTTCAGTTCATTGATTAGATTGTATGATATAGGTTTTATGCAGAAGTAGAACCGCCTATCCTTCTTTTAAATAATCAACGAGAAATTATTGGAAGAACTTATATTTTATAATATTGGTGAAAATAGAGTTCTGGGAAGAGATTAAGATGATTCCAGTTAAGAATTATTAGTTCTCTTAATCTATTAACTTTTAATTAGGTGAGAGGGAATGCTACATTGCTTTCTTTCACAGGAGGTTTAGAGCTAAGAGTAATCCTTACGGGTAAGGATATTATGGCCGTTTGCTGATCGCTGTTAGCTTAGATTGTGTTACACAAATTTTATTTTTTACGTTAACAGGAAGGCTTTTCATGAGTTTAAAGTTATTTATAAGGATTTAGAATACTTTCGGATTCATAAAAATTGACGTATTCAACGTGATCTCGGTCTGTGAACAAATTTTCATTCCAAAAACCTGTATTTGGCGTTGCGCTTAAACGTTTGCAGACGATTTTTCGCAGTTGTATCGGCGCCATAAAATTTCCATGCTAATTCATGACAAATCTCATTTCTTTTTCAAAATTTCAGGAATTCATCTCTAGGATCAGTTTCATCGACAACAGTGACTTATCCTTCAACAACGGGAGCATCACACTTTTATGCTAATGCGGTGAATACCAATACTACAGGAGGAGCTTATCCTACTGTACAAACACTTTCTCAGCCAACTCGTTTATACTAATGAATGAGAGAGATTCGAAAAGTTATGTTACTATAACAGTTGTATTGGTTCTGCACTTTATTTCATATTGTCAGTTTCAGATGTCTAGAATTTGATGCTGCAATTAATCTGGGGTTATGAGTGGACATAGTAAAGTAAGACTGAGAACATTGTGATCCTGTAGTATTGTGTGGAAGTGTCTCTTTGTTTTTTGGGTTACGAGTTCTGTTTTGGATTTAGATTTCGTCCCGCTCTCATTTACCTCGCCTTTCTATCGCCTTTTCATTTTTCGTCTTTTATTCCACTTTCCTATGTTGTTTTTGAGACAACTTGTTTTAGCAATTAAATGTTCTGATTTCAAGATGCTTGTGGGCTTTAGCATGAACAATGAGAAATTTCGCAGGTAAAAATAGTCAACGATCGACTTCTTACATTTATTGCAAGAAGAATTCCTAACTGGTAAATAATTTATTGGCTATTTTAGAAATTTACGTTATTGTGGAAGTGTCATATCTACAGAATTTGGATATTTTTATATTAAATTTCTAGTTTTGAATTAATATTCTTCAAAGAAATTTTGATTCACTCATAAAGCGCGTTTTTTTCTTTTTGGAATCATCGGAATTTTCTGTAACTATGTGGTGTTTTAATCTTTTTTCTTTATTAACAATACTTGCTTTAATATAAATTTAGTAGAAAAGTTCAAAAGTTTGCCGTTGATTTTTAAGAGAAGGGAGTTCTTAAAAGAGAAGGGAATTCTGTCTTCGCATTTTCAGGAATAAATGTTTGAAATTTCTTTTAAAAAAAAAGCGAATAGATTTATCTGATCATAGCCGATGTCAAATGGCTCTTTCTCATCCTTTTTTTTTTCGAACATATAAGTTCTAACCAGTGGCTGATTTCTAATGTCTGGAATTCTGTTTTGAAAGATGAAGTTCCGAGGTTTGGTGGGGATCTAACCTCGTGTTATTTCTGAAAATCTGTCGTGTTTTGATCTATTAACATTTGTATTTTTTGATTTTGGTATTTTTGATGATAAATTATTTTCCAGTATTTGCAAGACTGATGTGATTGCTTTTGCGAGAATCGAGAATTTGAATTGAACTTCTAGCGCAACATTAGTTGATTCCAAGATGGTATATTTTTAGGATTCGGCTCTGTTGCACGATTACAGCTGTAGGACATTTTAAAATGCTGGCCACTGGTGAATGTTCTTATTGTCTGTTAGGTGAGGGTGTAAAAGGAACTTTAAAGATATTTCAATTATTGTCACTGATGGTACATTTCGGTTACTCTTTCTTCTACTTCCTCGAGACTTGGCAAGCTTGTGGGTAGGTGATTTTGATGATGCCAAGAATAAAGGCAGTTTGACAGAGTAAAAAATTATCACAACCCGTCGGTAACAGATGTTGGCACTCATTGTTCCCAGCCCGACATATGATTTGTTGCTGATGGATATATTCAGGTTATAAAAAGTTGATTATGCAAAATGAGAAACATAACAGTGGTCTGTGAGTGTTCAGTGTCTGTGAGTATTCGGAAATTGGTCGCTGATTTTGGGAGAGAGAAGAGAAGATGAAAAGAGTATTGTATCCTCGTAGTTAAATGTAAAATGATTCGAACTGATGACGTGTCGTTTGCTGTTGTCCTGCTTGATTGGCTTATAATTTTGCAAGATCAGAACGATTGAGGTTCGGCCACATGGCCACTAAAAATGCAAGCAGGTGCGGAGCAGCTTGGCTTATACCATTAAAAATCTAATCAAAATGGTTACTGTATAATGAACTGGACTGGTGATGTGTAATAACTAAGCAAAGGAAGTGACGAGAAGCAGCGTAGATTTCAGAATACCACCTTCAATTGTCAGCTAACTTAGAAATCTGATAAGCGGAGGAATTTTATTACAATCATTTCAACTGTTTCAGAACTTCCCTCTCAGTCTTATTCAGGACATGAATTAGCTAATCAGTCTCAACCAGGGAGATCATTTAAAAAGAATTAAGATTGTTACAGTAGTGCTTTCTTCAGGAGATAAGAAAAATGGAAAAAAGAAACACATAGAAAAGCACTTCCCTTGTCATAATTGCGTAATACAATATTTACACATCAATGGATAAAACGAATGGATGAGAACGAATCGTGGTTATCTTATCTCTCTAAGTCGACCCAACCGCTCGACCTCTTTACAACCAATGACCTGACCCCCATTGCCGATTAAGCCATCTCAACAATTATTTTGATTATATATTGCCGCTTTCTGCTTTCCACCTGCAACTCACAGATAAAGCCAATACTCATCCTCCATTTCTCCTACTTTCATCTCATCGCTTCATGTTAAACTTTGACCTTTCTCTATTTTTCTTCCACACATTTGTCGGAATATTCTCAGAATTTTTTGTTGTCAAAAGCTACTGATGGATAAATTCGATGAAATTATGTTAATATAAATTAATTTAAAAGAATTTGCTAATAAACTAATTTAAAAAAAAATCTTTAGAACAATTTGTTTTTAGTTTTCTCCTGCCACAACTAATTCTTCTTCAAGAACTAGTACATGAAATGGCTGAGAAGTTGTCTACACATCCTTAGATAGACCTGAAAGTCAAACAACCGAGAGTACATTTACCATTACGTTTCATTATCCATTCAGGTTATCGGTAGCTGACACTGATTTGATTATAGTTGAAATGCATGGAAATCACCGTTTATGGCAGTACGCGACAGGATGGTGAGACTGAAAATGGAATGAAGAATTGATCAGAGACATAACGGGTCATAAATTTCAATAGACTTTTGGATTGGTGCGTGGAAGAGGATGAGAATGACGGAAGCCAGGGGAAGACGAATGATGGAAATGCGCTACGACAGCCATTATCCTTGGACACTTTTGCATTTCCATCATTAATAGCACCGTATTTTCCGCTCTCGTCTCTCCCGTCTATGTGACACGTGACAAAACAGCGAAATCAATTGAGAACAATAACTGTAACATTGAATCTTATCACTTGCCACTGCCTATCACTAATGCCTCCAAATAAATATAAGGTTATCATGAAATTACGTAATTTGCTAAGAATGCTAATTATAAATCTTTAGTATTCTTTCAATAAGATCCAGTTCATCGTTTCAAATTGATAGAATTGAAAGAAGCAATTTAATTTTCTTCTAAATGTCGGACATATCGTTCTATATTTTATTGAAAAAGAAAAGAGAATTGATAGCACTAACTAGAATCATTTATTGTTTCTACTGCAACAATAAGCCTTCCTTATCCTGACTAATCTTACCAGCTAGCCGTAATTTATTAGCTTTATTTTGTCCCTCCTTCTCGTAACTTTCGGAAATTATTCAATAGTGGCACTGCTTCCTTTTAAAGGACATTGTAACAATTAGGTTATCCTACTGCATTGCCTATTGTATGACAAAAAAAATGTTTTTCATCCTACGGAATAATTCGAAATGATCCCATTTTATTGGTTTAACTTTTCCATTTATTCACTAAATATATTCAGCTTCTTCCCCCGCTCCTTCTTCTCTGTTAGAAACATTCACCAAGTGATGATCACTACAAATACTGCAACAATAATTGTTACTATTAGTATTATTGCTCCTACAACAACTATAATTAATGCTGTTATTGCTATAATAAATGCCACTATTAACATCTACTGCTACAACAATGACTATAATTAATGCTACTGCTGCTACAATAACTGCCAATTAAAAAAGCTACAACTACAACTACAATTGGAGCTAATTATTACTATCTATTCGCTATTTAAAGTGATTTCCTGAGTTTCATCTAACTTTTTATGTCATTGTTTTTTATTTGAAATCATTTGGCACAAGAGCCACTTCTGAAACTGTTTAATGTAATTTAGTATTTATCATCGTCATGATTTTTTTCTAAGGGACATTTTACCCTCTAGTTTGAATCGTTATATGTTAGATCAATGGATTAAAAATATTTTTTTAACGAAAATTTATTAAAAACGTTTCCTTTATTTCTTTTTTTTGTGATGCATAGAAGAATAAAAATTTGAAAGGAAAACTGAAACTACTTTATGGTTGCCAGTTCTGAACGTTGTACTTACACATCAGGTAACAATGTGAAGTTCACAAGGATGCCACTTTAGAAATCACTCCAACTTTTTCCATTCTTTTTCATCAAGCCATTTTTGAAAGATTGAATAAAATTGAGATCTTTGAGACTCATTTCTTCCAAAGCTATTTATTACTTTACTTTCTGCTGTCAGTCTTCAGTTTTAGCTTATAAACAAAATGATAATTTAAAAACTTATAAACAAAATGATGAATTTTATGAAAGGGTCACTTTCGAGAAAATGATAAGAACAATTTTCGAGAAATACTATTCATAATTTAGAAATAAATATTAAGCATTTGATATACTAAAGATATGAGTGATAAGTTAAATTTAAAAGATGAGTAATTGGTACATTGTGTTTGTTATAATAAGGCAGAATATATAATGCAAATGTTGAAGGTAGCGTTTGGATGAAGAAATGCCAAATTTTGAGTCTACTAGGCGGCCAATCTCATAACTAACTGATAGTCTCAATTCTTCCTTTCCTTTCAAAGAATGAGAATTTGGGAAGAGAGAGAAGATGCCTTCACTCTTTTAACTTTCCTCTCCAATTCAATTTTCTGGATTCATTTAAAATCACTTATTCCTCCTCCATATCCCATCATCATTAGAGTAATACCAGTGAAATTCCATTTCGAGATCAATCAATTAAATTATAGGGCAAGTTGGATGCAAACATTGCATGTTTGGAATTTGATTAGTCATTTATGTTTACTAGGAGATGAATAAATTTTCGTCTTTTTTTTCAGCTCAATTAGTAAACGGATAGAGTGATAGTTATATCGATAAGGATGGAAAAGGAGAACTTGATTTGGGCGGACAATTTTCAAATTAGTCTTCACTTCTTCTTCTGTCTTCATAAAAAATTTTTATAGAAACAATCAGTCAATCGACCATCAGTCAATCAATCGAATTATTTATCATTGCTCAAATCTCAAACAACAAAATGTTAACAAGGCGAAGAAAAAAAACAAAGGCGAAATGGATAGGAAATTTAAATGATATCAAATTCCGTAACAAATGTTCCTAGTAACAATACAAGGCTTCCATTGTTGGCAATGTTTTGTTTTAAGGAAAAAATGAAATAAAGAAAAAATTAGCAAGCAATCTCATCAATTATTTTGATTCCTTCTAAGGTCAGTTTTTAGTCTAAATAAGTTTCTTTCAAAGAAAAAATTAGAATTCGTCCCTTTTAAGGCTCTTATATTGTTACCTTCAAATCTTCATAAAAAGCAAAACAAAATTGAAGTGCTACAGAACGGGCATTTTCCAAATTAAAAAGTTGCTTCTTTCCAGTGGAAGAGAAAAAAGAATTGTCGCAGTGTACGGTTTTTTTGGATGGTTATGTTGACGAAAGATGAAAAGCTTCACAATCTTTCAACTACCCAACTTCTCGAACGAATTTTCTATTACTTTTTAATTCTGTCCCACACTTTTCCTTGCTCTTTCATTAATTACTATTTTTTCTTCCATCTCTTTCTCGTTTGCTCATCTCGCCTTTATCTTAATGAAATGGATAAAAATCCGACAACTAGATGAATAATATAAAGCATCTGGTAATTAGTTGAATTTGAAATCGCTTTCTGCTCCTGCACTGTATCATTAAAAAATGATAATGATGCCGATAAAGATCAAAAATTTATCAGCAGTGGTATTTGATGTCATAGCACTTAAAAACTGTATAAAACTTCATCGTCGCTCTTCTTGCCAGCTTCTGGTTAAGTTTCCTTTTCCTTCCACTTCTCCTTACCTTTTTTATCTCTATCAAATTAAATATTCAATTAGATGATGAAGAAGAAAACAATAAATGAGACCGATGATACCGAAAAATAGTTACTCAGTTACGGAGAAAAAAACCTTTTCGTTTCATAATGTCACTTTTCTTTTACCGAATCACTGGAGAATTATAGCAGAGGAAGATGAAAGTGATTACTAAGTCCTGTCGATTAATTATCATCCAAATGAAATTAGTCTAAACGACGGAACGCGATAGATTCTCAAAGTTCTGCTGTTCAATTAGTTCTAAAGTTTTTTAAATGCTAAATTACTCGTTAAAATGGCATAATACTTAAAGTAATGAATTTTTGATATGCATTATCGTATTGTTATGGTGCATTTTGATCAATGGTAGCTTTAATTAAATTGGAAAGGAAGCCATCGCCTCAATTATAATCTTTTCTGTGGCCATATGGTTTGGCATAAAAATCACCACTTCTCACTTATTACTGATTACTACTGCATCCTACCTTCTCAGTATTCCATGTCTGCCCAATTCGGACAATTATATTAGCCAAATTGAGCCTACAATGAAGGACACAGAAGGGTTACATCCATTTATATAAATATATGCTTAATTTTGTCTTTATTCAGTTTTAGTTCATATTTAAGCCCAAAAGCTATACTGAAATTAAGATTAACTTTTGACTAACAAAGTATTAAAAATCGAAATGATCNTGTAGGAGTAACCCATTGCAAACATTTTGTCTTTATTCAGTTTTAGTTCATATTTAAGCCCAAAAGCTATACTGAAATTAAGATTAACTTTTGACTAACAAAGTATTAAAAATCGAAATGATCTAAATGATGCAATACTTCACTTTCCTCTCTTCCGACTTCCCTATCTTTCATCACAAGTCTCGTGACTTAATTTTCCGAGCTTGATTAGGAGTTTCAAATGTTACATTTTGCCATTTCTCTCAGTTTGGAAACAATTTCGTTTTCTTGTCTAGCTCATTGCTCTCTTATGATTAATCCCGTTCGACAAAATTAGAATTTTTGCCTTCCAGGCTTTAGGCCAAGAATTATTTGGTCCAACATGTGGGCGTTACAAATATATGTATATATATTTCCATCTCATTTTTTAAATTAGTTTCCTTCACCATATCTGCTAAGTCTCTCAGAAGTCTTACAAATCCCAAGCGCCCAATTCGCTGGATAGGAAGTTTTTCAGTTAACAGTTTTTGAAGTTTAAAACAACAAAATTAAACATTTGATCATCCAGCAAGAATTTAATAAAAATAATTTTGAAATGAAAGCATGTTACGTCCTCCACTTTTCAAGCAGTAGCCATCTCACATCATTAAAGGATCTGGTTAATTAATTTATCAACTTTTAATAAAATAATTCCAAGTGGAATGTGCCGCAGCAACTTAAAATCAACTTTTCTTACATACAGTTGAAAGGTCAAATATTTTGTGAGTTCATAAAAAAAATCCTATAAGATAATCAAAACATTCAATATTTTACTATTTCAAAAGATCATATTGAATGATTACAACATATGAATAAAAAGTCCTTTTTACGACATATTAAAGTCTTTTAAAGAAAAGAATCAATGCCTTACACATTGGTTTGTTCTGAGCAATGTTGATACTTAAGTGTAATCAGCTTTCAATATTTTTTTTTCATTTCCTGCAGCTCAGAATCACTCAGAAACTTTTATCAAATGTTTTTCTTCGTTATGTGATAACTTTTCAGTGATATAATTTGGATCAGAAAACAAAAAAAATTCCCAAGGTGAAAAGTTGAGTTAAAAAAATTTCCATTTATAAAATATTTTTTGGAGCAAAAAAGTTGACAACGAAAAAATGAAACTAATGAATGTATGGAATATAGCAACAATTACTGTGAGGTCAGAGATAAGCACTATGATAAGTTATGTTCAGTGGGTGGCAGTCAGTGATGACATTCATTTCAATCTATCATCCAATCAGTCAGTCCATTTCGTAAAATCTTTGTTTTGCCGATTAGAATGAAATAGAAAGAAGGAGAAAGGGAGGAAAAATAGAATGACAGATGAAAATAGACACATTCATTTTGCATCTGAATTCTTTTGTTGCAACGTAAAGGAATGTGCTAATTCAGTTGATCCAAATGAATGGATCAGATCTGTACTGAAAATGCTTTTTAATTCAGTAGTTATAATTTGTTGTGATTTCTTCCGATTAATCAGTAATCGAGCAGTGCATGAGCATATGCTGTTTTATGAATCATTTCTTAGCATTAATTTCTAAACTTTGTTAAAGAAAATAAAGAATGAAAAGTTAGACTATGATAAGTGAGGCAAAAGACTCTATTTCATATTATCCCATAATTTGGATAATTTATTGCAACATATTGTTTTGATACTGATAATGAAACACTATCAATGCTACTTGTCGTATTTGTTCTTCCTTTTTTCCACTTTCAGAAACTTTTATGGGAAGTTTTGTGAATATAGAAAAGTTTTCGTTAGAAAAGACTAATTAGCAGTCGTTATCAGGCGTTATCAATGCGCTTATCGTTCATTGTATTTGCGTAGACGAACTTTTTGACATTTTGAAATATATATCACATCGTAGCAGAAGAATAAAATAAGATTTAAGTGACTTAATTTTAGAGTAGTATTTAGCAACTTTTAAGGGAATATGCTACTTTAGAATACTGTACGAGATATCGTTGCACACTCCACTTTTTTCTAACAAAGTTAGGCTGTAGGATTTAAAATCAACTAATTTTTCTCTGTCAAGGACATCTTTTCAGGAATCGAATCGAAAAGATCGTTCTTTTGTGGTATTACACTCAACATTTCAGTTGGTTTTACTCTCATTTTGAATCATGATCCAATCACTGCTTGCAAGAAAGTATAATATTGGCAGTGAAATCAGAAAAGGGAAATTTCTGTGATATGCATAAATTTGTTGATTTCATTAATGACACTTTAGAATTTTAAGAAATTTATCCAGATTGGAACAAGGAATGTCTGGATGTTGGTTTCTGGAATGGCAGTGGTCCTGCAGAAAGCCGGTCACTTGTGTTGACCATCAGGAAAGAACAGTTTTCAGAGGCCAAAGAACAAGGAAACGAATTCCTTTCGGTGAAAAGCTGATGAATTAGGAAATAACGAAAGCGATAGCGATTCGCAGATGGGTTCAGATCGTTCTCGCTGATAATGCGTCGGAATTCGCAGACGGAGACGGAGGACGGCTGTCAGTGCGCTGATTGTCCCCGCGAGTCGCCGATCACTGCTCCGAGCTGCAGTTGTTCGAGGGGGGATGGTCCCGACCAGCTCGAGAGAGCCGGCAGACCTACTGGCGAAAGGTGTGCTGCTGAGGATCGGACCCACCCTCTCCCTCACTTTTCTGCGGTTGCAAGGCGTTGTTAGACTGTCTTGACCTTTCGTCTGTTGCGCGAGAAATTTTTCATTACTGACACCGGGAGCCGATAAGGTTCATCCAAATCGATCAGATCAACCATTGATTTGTTGATAATCATTCGAAGATTAAAATTGAATTTTCTTCTCAATTATTCAGAACTTTTGTTTCACCCAAGAAAGGTATTATTAATTTTCTGTGTTTAAGATGAAGGATCTAATTGTGGCTTGAAAAGTAATTTCATGTTTTGCAAATACTACTTCCTCACACTAAGATTGAGTTGTAGACTGGGCTTGCATGTCCGCGAGAGATAGAGATCTTCTGTTAAGTATGAGGAGCTTTTGAAGATTTCAAGATTTAAACTAGTTTTATTCTTGATGATATTAGCAAGTGATTTGTTTATTGTGATTTCGCCGCAAGACGAAAATAAATTAGTTTGGTAGTTGCGCCAATATTGTATCTACAACGGAGATTTATTGGCAGAAGAAGTGTTTGCAATCTCTCTGTCTGTTAATTTCCGTCATACTCACAAAGCATTTAATAATTTGATTAGCAAGTGTTTTTGCACAAAAGGTTGGTTGAAACTAGGAAAAAGAAACTTTCAGTTTTGACAATAAAGTGTAAATCCATTTTCAATTTATTTGTTTCATCGTTATTTCCCTACTTCAAAATTATTTTTGAAGAAAATTGTGGCTTGCTTTTAACCACCACCACTTATCCATTCAGTAAACTAACAAATAAGCCTAAGGCCTAACTCCCTCAAGACTAATGCCATTTCAGCAACATTTGAAAAAGAATTTTGAAAATATTGTCCTCTTCCAAAGCAATATATACAACTTACATCCGAAAAGCTTATTGAATTAAGGCTCCCATTATATATGAATACATCATTGGCTCGATCTTTCTACCAGCTTGATCTCCCAACCAACCTTATTCTTGTTAGGCCGATCTTTCTACATCTTTAATAGCTCGATCGTCCTACCAGCTTAACTAGCCAAATTATCTATCAGTTACGTATCCAACCGTGTATGTGTTCTTTTACCCATCCTATTTAATTCTTCCTTAATTTCCGGTTTCTTTCCTGTTCCATGATTTCATGAAAATGAATTGCTGTCACCCGTTTCCTCTTTCTGATCAATTCTCATTCCACTATTTATTGTTGTTTGTGTGTTTTCCATATGAATAATCAGTAAGGATCATGTATGAGCGTTTACTTAATTAAATTTTAACGTTTGTTCCAATGAGAAAATCTAATTTGCATCTAAAGCTTGATATTATACTTTCAAAATAACAAGTGATATTTTTAGTGATTACATTTTTAAAACATTTGTTCTGTTCACATGTTTTTCATTGACAGAAGTACGTAAGTTTTTCATTGTTTTTGATAGATATGACTGAAGTAAATAAGTAATTATATGATGTATGTCTTTTTCCACTTATCGTTTACAAAATTTTCTCATATCAAAAACTTGGTATTCAATGAAAAATGAGTGATAAACAAGAAAATATTAATAAAAGTATTTTCTTATTCATTATTTACTTTCTATTAAAAATTTTTTATTTATTATTTACTTTTTTGTTTCAGCATGATCCATTACTAGTAAAGATATTTATGAATTAATCCCTGATTTATACTTTACAGATATTAAACCACCAATTTTTCGATATATTATTTTGCATCTTTCGGTTTGCTAATTCTCTCATTTATAATTCTTGTTTTATAAATTAGAACGAATATGAAATGATCAATTTTTGCCAATAATTTCGCTGCCTTTTATAATTTGTTAGGTGTGACTATAAGTTTCAGTTATCTCATTCTAATTTTTTAACATCTGTTATTTGTTGTTTACGTTTTGAAATTGCTTTCGATTTTCTACTACTGTTCATTATCACCAATTTTAGTATCTCCAAGATGCCCTATGAGAGGCCAGATAATTTATCCGTAAGACTTTCATGTTCACGTATGTTAGCTAACTTGGGTAAAACTCATAATGAGCGAAATCAGGCTGAGGAAATTTCACTTCCACCAGCACTGCAACGTTTTTTGGCTGCGCCAACGTCGAGATCACCTCCTAGTCCTCAGGTTTGTTTGCTGTTTCTCTTTTCGTTAAAAATTGCCCTTTAAAGTTTTCTTAACTTTGACTGAAATTTTGGCGAAAAAAAAAGCACAAACAAAATAACAGCAATAAAAATGTGAGTCGTACTGCAACATAAGCTCAATATTCCCTTCATCACCAAGCAGCTGTTCGGTGCGAACCATTCTTGAATAAGAATTTAAATTTTTTTAAAATTTATCAAGGAATTTCAGTGTTTTAAGCAATAAAAGCTTTCTTTTTTTTTTTTAAATACAGCAAAAGTCACGACAATAGAAATAATACAGACATGGGAAATTAGTGATGCATCATCCATGATAATATTGTATTGATAGTTAAAAGGTTACTATCATAGTTGTTTATATTCATTTATTCAAATATTTATAGCGTTTGAAACCTTCCTTTTGCTAAAACAGTCATATCATATTACATTTAGTGAATACTATTCAATGTGCTGAACAAATTTGCATATTTGAGTAAATATCAAATGACAACAAAAATTGCAAATTATTTATTTCATCGATACAGTTCTTAATTTCATTCTCACAGATATTACCGAATTCCTCTTGAATTTTTCAACTAAAAGTCAGCAATTTCCATGTACATTTAAATAAATACGATAAATTAAGAAGACAACAATAATTTTAATAATCAATTAATTGAATAGCCCTCGATTAAATGCAATGTAATGAATGTTCTTGAAGAATTTTTTCCTTTCGTCCTTTTGATAAAAGTGATAGAAAAAAGAAAGTAAAAACTCTAAAATTATTATTAGTCAACCCGACCCATAAACCATTTATCTTGTTGTGGTTTCTCAGAACCATATATCACCACGGGGAGATTCAGTTCCTTTTTGTCCCAATGATTTACTTTCCAGACAATTCGAAGTACTAGTTTACCATTTCACACGATTATAATTCATTTTGTCTTTGAAGTATAAACTTTCCCATTATTTGATATCCTTTGAACTGTACCAATTGTTCGTCTATTTAACAACTTTTCAGCTTAAATACTTTATTGCTGAGATTTCCGGCAGCTGATTTTCAATTTCGGTCCTTCTAATCTTTTGCAGTCTTTTCCACTTTGAAATTAGGTATTAAAAAGTGCAAAAAATTTTTCCTGGTCAGATGGATAATCCCAACAGTTTCGTTATAGAACCTTCCTGGTATATTCCGCAATATTTGATGAGGTGGCAAATTACCAACTAATTTCAACCAATTTTAAGGGCTGAAAAAGAAAAAAAAATTCATTTATTTAAATAGATTAAAAATTTCTGGAATGAAAAGGCAACTCAAATGATCAATACAGTGTAAACTGATCAGCATTGGTCAGTGATAAGTTGGTTGATAATTGCAAATGGCCAATTGACGCTATCACCTTTATGACCAGTGTGATGAATGGATTTGTACATCCACACTTATTCCATTACTTGTCAGTACAACTGTCCATTTATTCATCTTTTTCTATCAGTCGGTTATTTAGTTCGAAACGAAAAGAAAGCTGATAAACAAAATATGTGCGCAATATATTTTAAAACACTTTTATAGAATAATTGCTGTGCCAACTTGAGTAGTAAAAAAAATCAATGGTTATTGGATTGTTAGTGTAAGAATTTATTTCAAATTATAAACTCACATCTTTATATGCAAAATATTTGGAAATTTTGTGCTAAAATTAAAAAATAAATAAATTCATATGGGCTCGATATGGTTGATTAAGGGAAAGAGGGAGTATTATTATTTTGCAGTATATAGTACATGACAATTTCTTCCAATGATATTGAACTGTTTTTTTCACTTTTCTTTTTTTAAATTTTATTTACAACGAACTGGGAATCTGAATATAATAATAAACAATCATTTGATAATAAGTTGTTTCAGTTGAAAACAGTACTTCGACTAGCAGACGAAGATTTGGAAAATGTCACCGTACATGGAAATAGCTTCGTTTTTCGATCAAATCAGTCAGGCGTTTCGAAATCGATCAGCAAATATACATTTGATCAAATTTTCGCATCTGATGCTACAATAGTTCGTCACCAAATCAATCTTTTGTCAAATTTCAAACATAGGGCTTTTTACGAAATGAATGAATACAATCTAAATATTTTGGCCAACGGAAAGCGTTTGGAAAAGTTTTTTTTGGTGAATGGACTCCCTCCATTTATTGTCACTTATATCATCCCCATAAATTTTCGAGTATACATTCAAAAATGAATCATGACTTTGATGGGTAGTAATAATTATGATAAATGAAATCGTAAGAAATCATGATACTCTAAAAACCGTGATGTGAGATCATGTAACAAGCATGATAAAATTAAAAACTTTTTCAGCAACAAATATGTTCGGTATGTCTGCCAGATTTATTGCAAACATGTTTCAGTGGTTCCGATGCTTGCTTTATATATTTTGGTGCCGTTTCAAAAGGTAGAACTTTTTCCATAATTTGTTATCTGTCAGTTTAAAATTTTTGCTAATTTTCTCTGACAAATAAGTAGCAAGGCGATGAGAAGTGAATTTCAAATGAAGAAATATGTGAATTGCCAATTTAAATTATTCAAATTTCATTGGATTATTTTATTGCCATCGATGAATCATGCGAATCGTAATTTTTATTGTTCATCGTAAATTATCATGATTTTATTGGTGCCTATAATGAGAAGAACGGATGGTGTCAGAAGTAATTTTGAAATAGTATAGGGAAAGGGACTCAGAGTTGACAGAACTGAATATTTGACATGGCATGTACTGATAAATGACAAAATCGAATATTTCTATGTCTTACCGGAACCGTTCAGTGCGTATACTGAATCAAGATTATCTTTACTGAACATCGTGATCTTGATATTGCAAGAGAAACTTGAAATTTGAAATATTAGTGCGCTGAGATTTTTAAGCAACATATTTATAGCAAAAATTTATAAAATGTTTCAAAAATAAAAATGCAGTTTTGAATGAGCTACTTACACTTTACTTTGACCCGGGGGATTTGGCGCACGGGAAAAAGGATGCTGGAGAACCCGAGGGAGTTTTTCAACAGAATTAATAGAGCAAGATGGGAAACGATAAAAATTTGCTGAAGCACCAAATGTGTTTAAGTTTTTCAAAAGTTTCGAACTTTTTCGATTTTTTTTTGCTTCTTTTTGCAAAATTTCGCTTTAAAGACAAATTATTTCCAGCTAAAAATGAATTACTTTATTCGCAAATGAGTCGGCAGAATTTCGCAGCAGTATCATCCGCCAGTATGGCTTCGGATTCAGCCGGTTCTTCATCCGGAACGCCATATCCGGGTATTTTTCCGTCTGCTTTTTTGCTCACATTTCGATTGATATCCGAATTGCGCCAACGTCGACCGGATTTTCATCATTCCGTCCGTATTTCGGCACTTTATTATTCGCAACGCCGTAATCTACTCACCGATCTTCTTGCTTCATTTATTCAACCCGGTTGGTCCAATCTAACCTTAATCTGCGTGTGTTCCATAATCATTAATCAAGCTTCTTCTCTTTCTCATTTCCGGTGTTTTTCTCCTAATCAAAAGAGACTTTAATCTGCTATTTTCCTTTAAAAGATAGAGAATTTTGTTATTTTTAGGATAGCTTAACAGATAATTGCATAAATTTTGCAACGAAAAGGCCAAAATCATTAATCAGCAGGGTGTACGATCTCTAATCAATAGAGTAATTGGTGGCTTGCGCCAAAAAAACACTTTTTTTGTCTCCTTTTAACATTTGGTGTATTGGAGTATAGTAAAAAGGGCCATAATGTAAAAATAATTGTTAAGGAATTTTTAAAGTGCGAATTATAAAATTCTTCAGGTCGAAAAGTTTCGAAAATTAACAAAGAAACTGAAAATAAAAATGTAACTTCAAATCTAAAATTTCTAAGTTTAGGGACTTCACAAGATGTTACAATTCGAGAAGATTCTGTACTGGGTATCAAAATAGAGAATCATAGTGAACTAAGGGTAGATTCAGTGGAACAGGCGATGCTGATGATCGATGATATTATTCAGGCTAGAGTGATTGGTAAGTATTCAAAAACTCGTTTATTATCATTATTATCAATTCCTATTACCACAAGCTAAAATCCATGGATGTAAAAATTACGACGTAACATTTTTCTTCATGTTCTGAGAGAGAATTAAAAAGAATGTTACTAAAAGTGTTGAAAATACAAAATACCGTTTTCGAGGAATGAAGTTTTTAGTGAGGATGCCTTTGTCGGCGTCTTGTTGATATTCATACCGTAAAACTGTGCATCCACAAGTACTGCTATAAACTTTATGTCTCGATTGACGGATTTTACGACTTCCATCCACAGGAAGTTTATGTCGTCTTTCGGTCGTAAAATTTCGTAAAGTCGTGAGTTCATAGGAGTAGAAGGTTTGTATTCTGAAATAAAAAATGAAATGAAATGAAAATTTTAGAGGTGCAGGTGTACGTGAATGTGAGGCTATATACCGTATCTCACTTATAAATGATACAGCATAAAATGCTTGTAATTCCACGAAATATTTAAATATGCAAAAATTTTTGACATATTCATAAAACCAGTGGAATTAATAGCCTAATGATTAAAGTTTATTGTTGTTTCTTCCGCTGCGATATACATCGAACCATAAAGTCTTTGCCTCTTTGGTGTCTCCGACAAATCTTAAAAAGCCGTCTAAATCACTAAATCAGAATGTTCAAGCGGAAGAGAACTTCTTTAATTCAAAAATTAAAAAGGGGAAAGACTAAAGCTGAAAAAAAACTGTGTTAAATGATTATTATTATCACCAAAATCATCATTACTATTGTGTTCATTTAGTTTAATAGAATGATAGCTTATGTTTTACTTCAGAAGATGAAAACGAACAACGATGTGGGCATCTTTTCTTCTATATTAATTTGTATAGGTTAGTTTTTCTTTTTTTTTTTTAAGAAGTATGGAAAAATTGCCTTTTTTCATTTTTTTTTTTGCCTGAAATTGCATATATGAAGTGTTGAATTCTTTTTTTTTTTTTTTTTTTTAAATAAAACCATTGGATGATTCTGAATCTGCAGATTCTCGGTGATCTGAAAAGCTGATGAGGAATGCTACATCTTAATCTTTTTCCGATAGTTTAATTTCGGTACATTCACTGATTTTCAAAATGANCCGATAGTTTAATTTCGGTGCATTCACTGATTTTCAAAATGAAAAAATATCTCGATTTCTTTAAGTTCATAATCCAAAAACTGAATTTTTTAGTTGTCAAAATGAGTAAAAAAATATTCCCATTCAGTACTTTGACGAAAAAAACTGTCAATATGCCCTAACAAAGGTATCATATGGCACAAAAGATTTCCTCCTCTTTATGGCTTACTATTGTTCTCGGGGTTACTGAGATTGTCCTTTTTCTTCGGTAAATGCTGATGCCAGTCAGTCTGCCGTCAAAATATTTTCACTTTTTACGAAAAATCATGAGCTGAATGGCATATTTCCCCAATTAACAGTTGAATTTAATTTGTAAAAATTTGAATCAATCTAATAACAACTGTTCTTCCAATACGATAATTCCTTTCACACTTTAAACTATTGACAAATGTTTGGATACTAATCCAACTGATATGTAATCAAATTACATCCCTCATTTACAACTTGTGTACGTTAAAGATGCCACCATATAACACGAATTATTTGTCTGAAAAAATGACAACACTCACCTATTGTATACATATAATCGAAATTAACACTTATACCACTTGCAACTGTAATTTTGAATGTTGTTAAAACGTGATGAGACGTGTTGTCTGACGCACGTGCTTGATCAGTTGATACAGATGGAACTGATCACATGGAAAAGCTGATCATTTAATGTCTCAAATTGCTTTGAAAGAGCTTTGTCCCTCTATTAATAGCAGTTATTTTAGATATAAGAAGAATACCTCCCAATTAGTCGGTGGCCGATCGAGGTTATGTCTGGTAGATTTAGGACTCGGTGAACGAACATCAAAAGGTGATGTACAGGCCATGACAATGCCTGTTATAACCAACTTATTGGTTGCATTATTCCAGGGACAACGATATCTTCCAAGCAGGTCTCTACATTATTTCATTCAAAAAAAAAAAAAGGATTAAACTCATTAAATAATGCTTCTAGTCTGCTTAATTACTCACAAACAAGTATTGCTAATTAATGCTGTTAGTGTGCCTAATTACACACAAATAAACATTGCTAATTATAACATTTGTTTGCATAACTGAAACTCCTTCAAAATTATTTCCTTTTTTGTTTCATTTTTAGACAAAGTCCTTTGTGTATGTTATTAAAAGAATCATTGGGCAGTGTACAAGTGAAAGCATCGCTTCTGTTTGCTTCACTTTCTGATCGAATTTCGGAATCAGAAAATATTTTACAAATGATGTCAAAAATTCAACGTGCTGCTAAGCCGCGAAAAACGCATCGTGTAAGTAATTAAATTGTTTGGTTGATGATGAAATTGGAATTAAAAATGGTAATTTATAAATCGCTTGCAAATAAAAAATTATTAAAAGGTTTCTCAGAACATATCATTTGTTAGTTAAGAGGCTTACTTCCTGCATTTCCTTGACATTGAAGGTTTCATAGGCTCTCTGAGATTCTAAATGATTTCAAATCCCAAACCTTCAGAAAATTATTCAATTTCTTTCCAAGCAGTGTGAAGTAAGCTCTTCAGTTAACGCTATCAGAGTTCAGGAGTCTTTATGTGAAGATGTGGTAATTAAACAATGAAATGTTAAATCCTTTTTAAGTAAGGTATGTGTTAGTTTTCACTGAGCAAAATAGCTTCGAACTACTACTCCACGTTGTTTGTTATCATCATATTTTTAAAATTTTTCTCCCATCGTCAGCTGTTTCATTTATTCAAGCAATAAATATTTGAGATTAACGTCCTCTGTTATTCTTATAACTTATAATTACATTTTTTGCTTTAATCTGTTTATCAAGCTTGAAACCTAAATTCTTCAACTTTGAATCATAAGTTCGTAAATGAGCACTCTATTTTGCATTTTTTTTTGCATTTAAATTCAAATTTCATATGATTTAATGAAATTTGAATTATATTTTTTTGAAATTGGCTTTGTAAAGGATTTTTGTAAATCTCTTTCCATAATAACTTGCATGATCATGATTTCGATCTTGAAATTTTTTAACTGAATGAAAATGAATTTTTGAAATTCTCAGTTTGTTAGGCAAACATTTTCCGTTATTTCTACACTACCTAAGAATATTTGCGGAATTCCCTGCATGAGAGCAGCGGCAAAATTTAAGTGATTTATCATTTGCCGAAATTTCATTCGTCAACAAGTTTATAAGTAATATTCAGCTAATTATTACGGTGAATCGGAAATAGAAGAGAGAAGGAAAGTCTAATTTCACATAGTGTCCTATTAGTTTTCTACTTAAATCTCTTTTTTTAAATACAGATTTACGTCTCCAAATTTGTTGAAATAGTTTCGGACTTCAAAAAAATTTTAAGACAAAAAGAGTTGCTTCTTTGCTTCATGAAGTTTGGAAATAAGTAAATGTAAGTTTCTGCGCACAAATGTTTCAAAATTTAAGTAAGCAAAAAAAAAAAAAAACTATCAAACCAAAAAGGTAAGTATTCAAAAATAAACAAACAAATAAAAAAAATGAATGTTCAGCCAAACTGATTAGAAAACTACAAGCGAAATCAGTTCAAGTCGTTTACCTCTCTTATCGATCTTTTAGGATCTTGCAATCAGAATGCTGTATGTCATTTTCAGGTTGGAAGCGATTCATCTTCATCCGACACAACTCGTCGACGCTTGGCGGCGAACAGTGAAGGTAATTCCAGTTCCGAACAATCATGTGCCGAAACAGTCATCTTCCTCGGACCCTCTGTCAGGTTCATTCTTCTAGATTTTCAGTTTACCCCGAGTCAGTTAATGCTTAAGCAGCAAGTTTGGAATGTATGGTCAGAACTTATTACAAGTTCTCTCAGTCTTGCCTAAGTTTATCACTTTATTTTGGTCTATGGGAAAAACATTCTATCCTGTTGCCACAGATAGCAAAATAGATGAGACTTCACTAGGATCTAATTAAACTGCTACCTTAGGATGGAAATGTCAATTTGTAGGAAGAATGACCTGAATAGAAGTTTCTGGAATGACCCTCAGCCCTATAACACGGAGAAAATGCATTAATGTTTTTTTTACCGGCAAATGATTTTGTTCCCTCGTTAGGAGACGACAGAGAAATGGTATTATAGTTGAGTAAAGCTAAACAAACAAAAACTGTTAAATTTTCCTGCTCATTTATTTGTGGTTCAAAAATTTCGAACTAGTTAATCTAGTGTCCTTCTTTTTAAATTTTTTAGGGCAGAACCAACAACTGAATCACAACAGTCTAAACGTAGGGCAAATGGAAATGGAATTGATTCAACAAAACGGAAAATGATCCTAGACTGGATCAGAGACACTCGAGAAAGTGATTATTGTCTACCTGCCAAGGTTTGTCGCCAAATAGTGTGTTGGAATAGGTAAATTGCCAGAGGAAATATCGTTCATTTCATAAGTTCAATATCTTTGTTTCTGATTGTAATACCTTGAAAATATTTCGAATCTCAACTAATTCATAATAACATTCATCTCTAAGGTGATTTCCGACTTTAATCACTAACAACTTGGCTGTTTGCTTATTAATCGACTGCCCTATCGGAACAGATGTCTTTTCAATCATAGTACAACCAACTTCTAGGTCAGTGTTAGCGTACAGTGTAATGAAGAAGACATAGACATGGAAAGTCTACAGCAGTACGGTTGTCGGCGACAACTAGACGATATTCTCGAAGATGACGAAGAAGCAAGTGGATGTCATTCACCGCGGAGCCTGCCCACCACTGAGCAACTTTTAGAATGCTTCCAGAATTTCGGAAGTCTTCAGCAGCCATTAAGTATCCTCAGCTTAGATAAAATATCTGCTTCAACATCTGGAAAAAGCGCGTCTGAAAATGTTCGTACTATTCGCACATTACTTTCTTGACTTTTCAACTTAGCGATAAGTGAAAGCGTCATGTCATTGTTAATCAGTCAAACTTTTAGAAGCCACTCTAAAAAATGTGACTTGCACTGGAATGGAAGTTTGTTTTTTTTGCTATCGAAGTGTAACGTGCCATCAGTTGACGTAGTTGATTGATATCAGTATTAGTGTTCACGTGCAACGTGCATATCATTACGTATTAATTGATGACTATCAGTAATAGATTGCTCATATAGTAGTAACATCTACACTTACTTAGCCTTGTCAATACCTGCATGCTTGTTCTTTTTACGCCCCACAGTTCAGGAAGTGGAAGATGATGACTTAGAACGAGCAATGGCTGCCAGTATCAGTTCCATTCGTTCGCATGAAATACTTTCACGCTTGAATGATGATCTATCGGAAATTCATTCTGAGGTTAGCATCAAAAATTTCATATTGCAAATTTGAAATTTTATTCAGTGCTCCTCCTTGTAAACAGATCAATGAACATATCGACGAAGAAGGAAGTGAGATGATAGGAGGAAAATAAATAACGGGATTTAGATGTCAGCACTGTTTGACAAAGAGAGTAGAACTGTTTGACAAATAAGCTTTATAAATGGAACCATTAATCCCTTATTTATCTCAATGTATTCGATGCTGACAAATGGTTCCTTACGTCTCGTTCTTGTTGATCGCCAGAATTTCTCCGTGTAATTACCGCATAATTAGCAATCATTTGGCGCACCAAACCATGTAACTACTGACTGTAAATTTCTGAATCCCATAGGCTAATTAATGGGCAGGGAAATTACCCATTCATTTGTTGGAGGGAGACTTTGAAATTTAAAAACTTTGAATGGAACAGCCTATCAGGCTAAATTCCGAGCGCGTGTGACATAGTGCTGGTAGTTTCCATTGGGACAAAACGGGTGAGGTGGGGGACATGTACAAGTCGTTCATTTGTTACGCTGGAAGATTGTAGAAAGAGATGCCGCCTAGTTCGAATTTCATTTATAAATTTATTGGTGACAGCATGCAGTGCTGGGAAAGTTTTTGTCACCCATCAATTACACCGCTCAAATAAATCTTTTTTCTATCTTCTTGACAAGTTTTTTTTCTCTCTTTCTCTTTCCCTGTCTCTTTCATACAATTCTCTTTACATAAAAAGAAAGAAAAAAAAGAAAAAAAAACTTTTCGGCACTGAATATGGGTAACAAATTTGTTTTGATGAGTAAATTCTTAGATTTATTGTAATTGCGATAATATTTTTCCTTCATAGTTCGCATTCTCTCTGGTTGGAATAAATTTTTAAGAGAGGAAAAATAGTTGCATTAGAATGGTCGTTCAATCTTTTTAATATTTATTCAGTTTTATAGTATTTCAAAGCATGAAAGTGATATTCGTCTTCCAGGAAACCATTTCATCTTGGTTTTAAATTTTATTGATTGAGGTTAACAATCATCATAAAATGAAATTTTCAAAATGCATTTACTGATGAGGCCAACTTTTAAATTTAGAAATTTACAAAAATTGCATTTTCCACTTGATTTCTTCTTTTTTCAGTCTTCCCCTCACAAACAACAAGAATAAAATTAGGATGGAAAAAATTTTTTTTTTGTGCCGTTCTGAAATTGGGATAAATCTTTTTGAAAATAGTTTCCAGCTAAACGTTCCACACACAGATGAAAAGGGATTCATGAACTTCTAGGCGTTTTTTTTCCCTACTGAATATTCTGAAGTAAGTAACAGTCTTTTTAGCGATTAATTAAAAAAATTGATAACTAATCGTGAAAACCCAGTTAGACTCATCAGCGATTTTTACTATTATCTGATGAGGAAAAATTTAGCACAAATACTGCGTTTGAAAGATCTAAAAATTAGTTTTGATAAGTTTACGATTAATATCATGGTTTTGGAATATGTGATCAATCAAAAATAGACAAATTTTAATGAAGTAAAAGTTGCCAACAAGGTCAAAAATAGACCGAATTAGTGAGAAAAAAGAAAATTTCGTTTTAAATTTCAAAAGCTGATTGTCATTTCTATTAATCATTTTTAATTTCAATTTAAAACTCATTAACAGAATTCAATGAAAATTAATCATATTCAGATTTCGTTGCAATGACAACATTCCGGATGAAAGTAAAAACCAAATATTTGGATGCAAACATAAAATTTAATTTCAGTTTAAAACTCATGGATAAAAATAAGTGAAACCAGTTTAGTCTTTTTCATATCAAAATCTTGATCAAATCTCATAAAATAAAATTCGAAAAAAAGTGCTTCAGTTCTAAATGTGATTGATTGAAAATGACATCTTACAATATTCAACTTGTTAGTAATGCATAAAATTAACGGATCTTTCTAATTTCATTTGTCTCAGTTCATTTGCTTGTTGCGTCCTTTTTGCCCTTGTCAATAAACAGAATTAAACGAAGGATTTGAATAAATTCTTAATTCAAATTAACATTGAATCAGAGTAATAAAGGATGGGAGCATAAAACAAGGATATTTTTCGTAGTTGTCATCGAAAAAAAAAAAAAAAATTATTGAAAAAAAGACTGAAAAGGTGATTGCTTAATTTTCCTGGAATCTTTCAACTAGTCTTAAAATTTTAAATTACTATCTACATTTTGAAACTTATTGTGCGATAAATTGGTGTTTTCAAATATAAATTCCAAATTTTATTTTTCATGATAAAAAGTAAACCAAAATATTTAATTTCATTGATAGAACAAGCGCTTTACATTTAAATCTGCTTCAATTTTTGTTGTAAAAGCTACCCAGCTGGTGAGAGCTTACAGATTTATTTAAGTTCGAAAATCAGTAACTTCTTTTACAGAATACATCGGGAAGTGAGAGTTCGCTATCAGGAATTTATCGGCGAGCCAGCAAATTGGACGTGTACACAGACGAAAAGTTACGTCAGCTGAGTGAAGCGTACGAGAAAAAGAAAAAGAAAAAATTTGTTCCATTTAATTGTTGCAGAAGTACAATGGTTCGTCACAATTTTATGGAAAAAATGCATTTTGATAATTCGAATATTCACTCAATTTAAAATAACTGGAAATTGTTGATTCTCTTCTAGGAATTGTTTGTATTTGCCTCTTTGAATTGACTCTTATTTAACTGGACTTCATTAGACTGGAACCTGTGTTTGCTCGTTTTCTGTTTAGCTTTTTCCGCTTCCCTCTATAGGTTTCATCGGGAAGTAGCGGTGGCTACATGCAAGCCAGCTCATTTTCTGTCCTGAAAACGGCCGAAAAAGATGAAACTCATGAGGCAAGCAATCTGCTGCTATCTGCATTGGAGAAACCGATGGAACATTTCAACAGTGTTGATACAAGCAATGCTGCAACGGTACCGCGGTCAAATACACACCCGTTGAACAACTGTTCTGTAAAAAAGTAACTGTCTTGCTTTCGAATCGGTTTATTAGTAGGGATCGAAACACCTGAAGCAATCTCATTAACTGATTGATTAGTGAAACCTGAATATGTGGAAATGACTGTAATAATTTTGCTGTTACTGTATAATTCTTCCTCTTTTTTACAGCAGTAATCGACTAGAAGCATTTCCAAAAAGCAAACTACCACGACGGACTTCAGAAGTTAGCGCATGTAAAGTTGCTCCAGAAAAGCCGTCAGTGTTGCCAGAACGTACATCAGTGCAGTATCTTACTAGAAGTTCACGCCGCGATTCACTCGATTCGAAAAGAGAAACTAAGAAAGGGTAACTTTTTTTTCTTTCAATTAAATCATTCTCTTGCAATGTAACTGTGACTTCAGGGATTTTTGAGAATAAACATACTAATCAAAGTTTCTAGTGGTCGAAAGCTCATTTTTTTTTTTTTTTTTTGTTAAGTCGTTAAAACGAACTAACAGTTCGGAAGTTTCATCAGAAGGATATAACAAGATAGATAGGATGTTGAATTTTAATTTAATCGATGCTGCTTCAGCAAACGTGTGATTGAAAGGCGGAATTCTACAGATGCGAATCAAAGGACGATCAGTGTTGTACCATCGCCTTATTCAATGGCATGTTTTTTTTTTTAGTTTATTAGGTCAGTGGCTGTATTAAGGGATATTGACCGGAATATTTATTGCTTCTGTTAAAAAATTAATAACTAATTGGAGATTGGAGAGTGATAATTTCCCTGTGATAGTTTAAATTAAATTTAGGTAACGGATGTGAAGCAGGATACAGGAGCATATTCATCAGGCCATGGTAGCGATGAAAATGGTTCAATTTATAGTCGACCACTATTAAGCCTTTTGTCACCCCGTTCCAATCGACCTCGAAATCGCGAAAGTTTTTCCGCCAGTAGCGGTTACGAAAGCGCAACTGGTGTAGATGTTGCTAAAAATTATGGTACAGGGTTTTTTTTTGATAAAATTTCAATCTTCAAATTCGTCGATATTAATTGGGATTTGAGTTGTTTCTAAAATTTTCAGGGTCACTTTCAAGAAGGCGACTTTTCGAACTATCACGAGCCCAATTTTCAGATAAAGCAAGTTTTTTTTTATATGATGTTTTATTTTTGCAATTTCTTAACATTTTAAATAATTTTATCACGACGTGTTTGAAGCCTCAGGTCACAATTATATTATGTTTTCCAGTTCTCTGATTTAAATACCATTTCTCGAGAAGCCCGAAATCGGGTATCTGGAAGAGTAAAGCTCATATAATTGTTTTCGGTAGATTTTATAATGATTTCAGCATACATCACTGATGGATAGACGAATTAATTTAATGATTAGACGACAAAATCGTCTTCACGATGATTTACGTGATGCAAAACGTCTGTTAGGTGTTGCAGATGAACACTTCCTTACTGCATCTGCATCTAGTCTTCAAGGAGCTACATTATTAGAAGCACTTACTCAGGTATAATTTAAATGTAAACATATCGCTTAATTGAGTCAGACGTAGTTATTTATTCACCAAGCATGGCCCTCACATTGGCTGATCGTATATTTTCCAAATTAATTTCAAATTTACTTATTTTTTCAGGAAACAAAAATTTTGGAGAAACGTTTGATAGCATGCCGGAATCATACAATGATTGTAACGTGCCTTTTATGATTTTTTATGTGATCTCATGTTGATATATTTCCATGTGTATATGAATAAATGGTAATTATTTACTGCCAATTTTTTTCCTTATTGGTATAAAGGTTTTGTGAAATTTGAAAGTTTAAATACGATTAATTAGTAAATGTTACTGAAAAGAAAATAACGGACGAGAGAGTACTTCTTACATTTCGATCACAAAATGAGTAACATTTACAAGAATCACGTAGTGATATAAAAAGTAGTTAAAACTTCAATTAAATGAATCTGGTGGAATTAGTGAAGAGATTTATACTATTCGTGGACGTGAATTTTCTAATTTACATTAGAAATTGTTAAGGAAACGGTAAAAGTGTAGGAATATCAGGTTTCTTTGATAGAATTCTGCAAATTAAAGTATTGTTTACGTAACTTAGCATCGCTACATTCTGAATAAAAAGAAGGAAAAGAGATTCAGAATCCCAAAATATACGTAGTAAGAAGGCGAGACCGAAGTGGAAGATAATTTTCAACATGAACTCGTTAACGAGAACTAATCCATTCAGTGGCATGATCACTTCTAGGAGGATTTCTGACAGTAAATGCTGCGTATTGCACATGTTCCATCGTAGTTCTGATGATATTCAGATAAGAAGTGTTTGATATTCTTGCAGGACTTGCCAGTAAGTGTAATCTAAACTCTAGAAAGGAAGGATTAATGACAAGAACTTTTCCTTATTGAAAGCAATGGAAATGTCCCGCAAGACAAAATTTATTTACTCAGCTCCTGCAGTTAGAGCATCACATCCGATTTTTTGAGACCTCCTCACTCCTCAAGCTACGTTGCTGCTACGAGTTCTGTATTTTGTCTTCCACATCTTGAAAATAACGGGCCAGCCAACGTCGTCAAAACTTTCTGAGTATAAAATGGAAGTTCTTATATGTACTTTAATTAAGCAACAACTTATCAGAATGAATGCACATCAGACCTCTACTTGCTTATTAATTTAAATTTTAAATCGTGGGATGGAAGTTTTCACAAACCAGTGTTGCGAGCGTGCAGCTGATAGGAGAAATCGCTGCGTGAGGTTTTCCGTAATAACTTGGTGGTAACTGTTTTCCGGAAGTGTGCGGAAGTGCATCTTCCGTCAGTGCTCGTAATGCTTCAGATCATGTCGTTTCTGATGGCTCTTAACTTTTGCTGCAGTGCAATTCGCCACAGTATTTGATAACGCCTTGTATAGTTTTCAATTGAGGTCTATTTTCTGAAATATTTGGTACTTGTCGGATTCTTTTCATCGATTATTTTCAACGAAACTAAGTGTAACCTGTCTGTGTTTGTTACGTTTTCTCTCTTCGTCTCCAGCAAGGTTTCTGAATTTAAAACATTGGGCGTTTTTCTTTTTTGCGTAATGAACCTGAATTGATTTATGCAGTGAAACATATTTAATTCTAAAGTGTAAGTTAACCTATCACTATGTTCGTACTAATTAGCGTCAGTAGTTTTCTTATTTTTTTTCCATTTACAGAGTAAAGTACTTAGGTATTGAAAGTTTTCTTTTGACTATTTATTTAGAATCACTTCTCTTAGTTATGAACATTCACCCTTGCAGCTAGAACAATGAGTAATAAAAATGGTGCATCGGGTGATCTTGATTCAGCATCAGATGTCGAGATGAGACGAGCCGCTTCTTCTGGGGATGAACAAGTTAAGGTAAGCGAGTGTTTATAAGTATAACACTTAAAAACCTGACGATTTTTTCCTTCCTAATAGATGACCGCATTTAATCCACTTAGATATCCTAATAATGATAATAATAGTGTCTTTATAACAACATAATCTATATTTACGAATTACTCTTGCAAGAAAAAAAATTTTGAAATAAAAGAAGAAGGATGTAATACTTAACTGAGTTTAACTGCGAATAATTTTTTAAATTTAACTTTTCAGATATTTCAGAATTCGTCAGCAAGAGATAAATCGAATTCGGACAGTGAAGATAATAAGCAAACAAAAGCAAGGCGCTCTACACGTGCTACACATCAAAACAAAAAAGTGATCGAGAGTGGTATGCTTTATAGCTTTATTTTTTGACTCACTTTAACAGACAGTTGTGAAAGATTTTCGTAGAGAACAGAAGAGCATATCTTTACAAGAAGAAGTGATTTTCTGAATCGTGCTAAAATGTTGATTTGTCCTACCCTTCAAAAATTAAAGAGTTCTTAACTTCTGTTTTTATTGATTTCTTTTTATACTGTTTTAGAAAAATCAACCCTTTCTACTGGCTTGTGTTAGTGGTTCAAAAAATATAACAAAACATTTTACTGTAATTTTATTTGCTATCCAATATCAACTTTTCAGCTCTTTCTTGCAGGTACATCAGAGGAAGATTCCAATTCGGATGTGGAAGCTGCAACAAGCAGCAGAAAACGGAAAACTGATAAAAAACTTAACGGACGTGGTAAAAAAGCACGGACTCAGACTGATAGCGATGAAGATAGTAGTGATGATAGTGACAAGGTAAAGGGGTCTGTTGGCTGCTATAATTTTCGTATAAAATTCAAAAGAAGTGTACCTGTATTACCCAATTATCTGTCGAAGAATCTCCTAAAGTTGGTTACAGAAATCGCTGGTTGATGAGTACGATGATGATATGTTTCTGGATGAAGAAGACCGGCGTCGACTAGAAGAAATGACAGAGAAAGATCGAGAAGCCGAAATTTTCAAACGTGTTGAACAGCGAGAAATTTTGCGTGCTAGGTGCATATATTGTTTGCGAATTTCAGCTAATTTAAAGGCTTGTCAAAACTATTTAGATCACACATCTCAAAGATAAATTTTAGGTTTCTGAAGCCACTGCAGTGCTCTCTCTTTGAACTTTTAAAAAAAGAACTTATCGCCATAAAGAACTGATCATATTTTCTGATTGTTGTTCTTAATACATTTAACATTTAGACATGCAATCCAGAAAAAAATAAAAGCTCAGAAAGAAGACAGCGCAGGTTTGTCAAAGAAAGAGAAAAAGGAAAAAAAGAAGAAGGAAAAGGAGAAGAAACGGGAAAAAGATGGTATATATTTTAAGATTAGTTTCCTTGTACTGTATTTACTTTACAGAGGATTTCCTTGTTTCATTTGATTATTTCAGGTAAAAGAAAGATTGTTGAAAGTGATATCGATGAAAGAAATGCTGCAGATGAAGGCACAGGTATGCGATTAAAAAATAATTAAATTCTCTGAGAAGAATCAGTTACCATTCGGTGAAGACTGATGTAATTTGAAGGTGCTATTGAAACTATGGTTTTACAAATTGTAGGTAAAGTAGCTGATAAAAGACTTTGTAAATATCAAATGTAAATTGAGTATAACTCGAAAATGCGGCTTACATCGTTTTACAATTAAATTCCCATTTCCTTAACTATGTTTTCAGTAAATCTCACTTTACAGTTTTCAGTACTTTTACATGCTGGTTCTGTAAACGATGATAAAGGCAATAGTGATGAATATGATGAGTTCCAGCGTCCGTCAGAGATTCAGAAAAAGCAGAAACAGAAGAATGCAATGGCTGATCTTGTTAATCGCCGAAAGGAAAAACAAGAAGGTTTGTTTCATTCTGCTTTAGTAAGAATTTCTAGACTCAGTTCATAGATTAATTAAAATTTTTTTTATGGTAACAAAATTCTCATACATTTTTTTAAAATGGTTTACGGAGGAGTTCGCAGTTTTTTGACACTTCTGATTCCAGCTGCCCAGAAGAAAAAAGCACAGTCGCATAAGTCAGAACTGGATATTGATGAAGTATTTGGAAACGATGGCAGCGATGATGATTATGAAAAAAGTTCCAGTTCGTCAAGTCGCTCAAGTAGCAGATCAACAAGTAGAAGTACAAGTAAGAGTAGAAGTCGCAGTCCGTCTCCAGAAAAAAAGAGAGAAGTAAATAATATGAATTATATGTTGCAGAAATAATTCCGCATGTTTCAAGCAATATATCTGAAGTAATAATATGAAAATTACCGTAAAAACTTGTTTCTGTTGAAATTATTAATTTAGCTCAGATTTTTATCTGACCAAAATTTTGCTTAAATTAGAGATTGTTGTACAATTAACCTTTTATATTCTTGATCAGTTGTGCAGTTAAGTAATAATGGTTTTGTTGCTGTTATGAACTCTATTTCTCTTTTGCAGGTGAATTGCCTCGCTGACTTGTCAAGAATACGGTTATCTCGTTTTAAAATTTCTAAAATTGTTCATGCACCTTTTTTCAACAAAACAGTGATTGGTTGTTTTGTTCGCATCGGTATTGGAAGGAATAAAGAAGGTCGAAGTGTTTATCGTGTAAGTTTAATTGTATACTTGATTTATGAATTTGATTGCTTCAGAATCAAGGAGGAGAGATTTTATGCTGCTAAGCACTACACAATCGATAGAAATGAATTATGATGTCCGGTTAGATATAATTAGGTATACAGGTTGGTCATTTAAATATAAAATGTCACAGTCGTACTTTTTCTCAACTGGATAACTTGTATAAGTTTTGGAGAGCAAGACCTTTTTTCAAAAATACTTCAGGCAGCCCAAATTTTGGATGTGGTTGAAACGGCCAAAGTTTATCAGCTGGAGAATACACGTACAAATAAGGGACTGAAGCTGAAACACGGTAAAGAAGAGCGTGTTTACCGCCTAGAATTTGTTTCAAATTCCGAATTCACTGACCACGAATTCAACAAATGGTACGATGCCATGAAGTCTAATGTAAGTTTTGCTCTAAATTTAAATCTTTCGAACAGAAACAGTAATTGGTATATAAAGACCTGCGAGAGGTAGTTTTTAGCTACTAAATTGAAAATATGTTTGAAGATTTGAGAACATTTATTTCTACTCTGGAAACGCCATATTTTGCTAAGATGGAGATTTGTTTTTTGCAGCTTTAATTTCAGTATATCTTTAAAATGCTTTAAATTTTACTGAAATTTCTAAATTTTTTGGTTTCTCGGTTTATCTTAAGTTTTCTTTCTGGATTGTAAGATTCCGACAAATTTTGGTATGTGCCTCGAAAACCAAAAACTGTTCATATTCAACTTGTAACTGGTTTATTCAGGATTCTAAAAGCAGTAGGTGACATGGGTTAATGAGATTTTGATCAGTTTTTTTTTTTTTTTTCAGAATCTCGCAATTCTCACAATAGATCAAGTAGAAAAAAAGGAAGCTGATATCCAAAAAGCTGTTAACTACAATTATACAGACAAAGACATTGAATTGGTTAATTTTTTTTTTTTTTTTGACGCAGTGCTTTACATAGAGATGATGAATCTTGTTTTCATATATTAACGATAATCGGCTCCATTAATCAGAATCTGTTTTAAGCAGTTTGCTGCCAAATTTGAATAGATTTTTCATTATACATATCATGAGGGAAAGAAACCCTTATTTGATGCAGTGGAATGTCATTAATTCATTACTGCTAAAACCTGATGTTGTTAAAAAAGTTACAAAAAGTGTTTAGTGAATGAATTTATTTTTACTCAGTTTACTGAATAAATGCGAAACTATAAAATTACAGATGGTGCAAGAGAAAATGAGGTTTCAAAAAGCTCCACTCAACTATGCTTTAGAAAAAGGAAACCTTATCAAGCTAAAGGTTTGTTTTCTTTCTTTTTTTCTTTTATGGAATAAGAATATTTGCGTTGTCTATTAGGTATAAGATATGAATGGTACATGTTACAGACTATTTCCTCGAATTCGCTTCTTTTTATTTCGATTTTTCCCATTCTTTTATAAATAGTAATGTAGTTAATCAGGCATCAGAAAATAGGCGTAAATTTGATCATACCGGTTGGTTACTAAGTATGATGGAAAATCTGAATTTAAACTTTTCTCTTTATGTTTTATGATAGTCAGTGCAAGCGGTGATGTTATCCATAGATTTAGATGTAAAATGTCGGAATAAGTAGGTGGCGCAGAAAGGGAGTGAGGAATTATATTCCTAGCAAACTTTACGAAATAACTCCCATTCCCAAGATTTTCAAATACTTTCCATAAATTAAATTGATAAATTTCTTCATCAGCACTGGAGAAAGATTTGTCTTTATTGTACTGTAGCAGACTATTTAGCTATTTCACTTTTTTATTTATACGGTTACATTGAATGAATATTCATAGTTTCTTTTTCTCGTAATTTATTGAGAATTCTCAGCTATTTTATTTTGATTGAAAACGAAAACCTTGAAAGGTATTTCTTTTTTTAACAGAAGAATCAATACAGTTTAAATGAAAAATATTATGGATAAAAGCACAAATTACAACACAATTTATCTAGAATCAAAATCCAAGCATGCAGCTACTGAGTTAACTTGTATCGCATTCATAAACCTCACAGCGTCGCTTTTTCTTTCTATTCTTTATTTATCTTTTTCTTTTTCTTTTTTTTTTTTTTTTAATTTTTGAGAAATATGAAGTCTAGACCAATTTAATACATTCATCGATCTAAAAGATGGATGAGAGCTCTGAACTTAGTCCGCAATGGACTATATTTTCATTTTTGATTAGTTCAATTATCCGGTATCGTAGTTTTGGTTGGAAGTCTAGAGTTTGGAAATATTTAAGGCATTTATCCCAAAGTAATTACTGACAGTACCGTACTAATCACGGAATAACAAAGTGTTCTCATCGGTGGTTTAATTCAAGCCAGTTCAGGTCCCTGACTCCTTTGTAGTACCTCATTTGGCTCATAATATCGACCTGATTCGGTTAGCGGCTTAACTGGTTGGACGATTGTGGGTTCGTTTTCACCTCGCCATGCTTTCAGTTTAGCAAATGTTTCAATACCAAAGAGTATTGTTAGTGCTACACATATTATCTGCAATAATTTTTAAATCGGTTCTTAAGTCGTTACCACCGTTCCATATTTTCTGTGCTCCGCAGTATCTATTTCAAATCACAAACACTTGAGTAATTGTTAAAATAGGGATGGAAGATGCACTGTGTTTCAGTAGGGCCTTTTTCCATGTTCAGAAAGCACTTCTTTTGGACTGTTTTCTTATTTTGAAAATAAGCTTACTGCATCGATAACAGCGGAACCTCGTCCATAAGCGATCCAACTCGCCGAAAGATGTACCATGAGCCATATTGCTATGAAAAAGAGCAGGGTTGAGATACCATAAAATATGAGCTCCTAAAATTTTATGGTAAACGGACTTTATGGTATATGTTAGAATAAACCTGATATTTTAACACTGTAATAATCCTCAAAGTGTAAGGATTACAGTGCTAAAATATCAGAAAAAACTATGAAAGTTTTTTTTAGAACGCATTATAAGAAATACTGCCTCATTTTGTTACGAAATGTTGAAATCCCAGCAGAACTGTTAAGAACAGTTGAATGTTCCATAAAGATCTGTTAAAATTCCTCTAATGCAGATTAATCTGTGGCTTCTTTGAAATTTCGAAATTTTTTGAGTTCAAAAGTCACAGTCTTAAAACAAAAGAAACCGTACCGTGACAATAAGTCCTTCTCTTGTCAGTTCATTCTTGATTGTTAGGTGTGGAAAACAGACATAGCCAATCAGCAGTGCAGAGATAATAACTGTAACTACGAATGAGATATTCTCAGTCCAGGCTGCCGCTGTGGCATTACGGTCTGCACAAATTGCCAAGATGAATGATATAAACGATAAGGCCTAGAATTCTAGTTATATTTATCACTTGTCCACACTAAGATTGAGTGACATTCTCTTCTCTGTTAAATTATTCTGGCTGGATCATATCTTAACAGTTTCGATAATCAATCTCTTAATAAAGATCAGATTTGTAGTAGTGAAACCCAAGTGTAGAGTAGTTAAGGACTAAAATACATTAGATGTTTTCTTGGGTTTTAAAAGGCTAATATATCCGGAATTTACTTGTAGGTGTAATAAATCCTCTTAGTCCATCCAGAAAATTTGCCGCTACTTCAAGGCTTAACCCATTCCTGTTGACAAGAAGAATACCTACAATTTCGCCAATTTTCATGACGCCAGGAATGGTAGCGAGGAACGTCGTGTTAAATTGTCCTTGACGATTGTCTGGAATTATTTGTATTTTACGAGACATATCGAATTTCAAACGTCGTTTTTGCTGTTGGTGACGTTTTGGGCTGTAATTTTAAAGTAATCAATCATTATGTTATTTCCTTAGGGAACAGTACACAAGGGCGAAGAAAAAATCTAGTATACGCTTACTAATGACGACATTCCTTCTCCTTCGCCTTCTAATTATCATTTGCAACTTTACAGTGGCAAAATTTACTGCTAAGTATTCAAAAATGCTCTGCTTCTTTAGAAATCTTTGCGAAGTTTTAAAATAATCATGCAGATAAAAATCATAACTTAGTTAGTGCGAAGTAAGACTTTATACTATATGTTTCCTGTAAAACTTCTGTTGAAAAGAGTAAAACCTGGACGGAGCAGGTGTTGCGTATGAAGGTGGTAACTGCGGTCCACCACGATCCTTACTGGGAACATTCGTTGGTACATTTTCTACAGTTGTTGCTTCAACGGTTGCTGCTAGATTCTGTTCGTGCGGATTCTGTTGTTCCAAGTCTTCTGCTTTTAACATCTTTGAATGTTTGTCGCTGATAAGGTTCGTTGGTAATGCTAGGCACATATTACTAGAGCAGCTTGGTCGCTAGATTTTGGAAACATAGAGGAAAGAGACTATTAGATAAGGAGAGAGTAATCGGATAAAAAAGCTCCATTATTAAGCGTGAAAAGATCAAAAGAACTTGATATTGAAAATTTCATCAGCTTTGTGGGCTACAGTTAGGTGAAACAGATAAAAGGATTTTTAATGTAAGGTAGTCGCAAAGGAGGAATTGGCACCGCGATAAATTAGTATTTCACCATTCATTAGTGTTTTGATATTTCCAGTATAATTTTACTGCACCGGTTTACTAGCAGCTGGTTTTTATTCCAGCTGTGAGTTCAGTAATGTGAAACTTCTAATTAGTGCTGTACATAAGTTTTCAAGGATTCGGGACATTTTGGAATTTATTACTAGCATTGAGTAAATATTGCCTTATAAAAATATAGTTTAAAAAATCCCATCAATTTTTACTACCATACATCCTCGTAATGAATAACGATTCAGCATAATATATCAAGACGAGGTATGGCAATAGCGAAGAGGACGTTGATCTAAATTTTGAATTTAGAACAAAATGAGGTGACAGATTGTAAAGGGCTTGAACGCACTTTGTGATGTAAGAAAAATTACAATAATCAATAGAAAATACGAATTATTAAAGGAATAAGACGAGTGATTCTTGGAACCTTTAATGTATCCTAAATTAGGTCATATATGCTGACCTCTGAAGAAGAAAATAACTGTATTTAATGAGGAATGAGTATAATAATTTGATGGTGCTGCAGTGGAACCAAACTGAATACTAGTAATATAAACAAACTGCGCAGTTTTGGACAGCATTTGAGCACACAGCAAAGGAGGCGTTTGTGGCAATGGAATGAGAAATTTTTTGATGAGAAATGAATTAAAATACATAGAAATTCTTTGGTTTCTCTCATGAGGCGCTAATGATGGCATTGCACTAACAGGGGGTTCTAGAAGCAGAGATGAGACGGAGGCATGAGGTATAACGACCATCGACTCTGGGCGTTTGATGAAAAGAAGGAGAGATAGGCTATAGCAGGGTTTCTTTGTAACTTTAAATATACTGTTAAGAAGTGATTAACTATTCCAGGGAGTTATGATACCACTGGGTAAGAGGTCTGGTCTATTCATGATCATTACACAGAAAAAACCGGAGATGGGGAAGTGAAAAGGAGAACGAGAGGCTTTCTCGATCCAACACCTTCTTGCTACCTGGTAAGAGGTTCGAACCAATAAGATCTGCATTTGCAGAAGGACCGGTTTCTCGCAGTGAACCGTCAAAAACAATGTCATTTCTACCCGCAACGGTTTTTGAAAACCCCTCCCAATTCTAATCAACTATCAGTTAATTGCGTATAGTCTTGTAAAACATTCTTGAATACAAGAAAAGAATAAAGCATAGAGGGCATTAACCTCGTTCTTAATCTTTTTCTTTAAATTTTTATGAAAAGATTAAAGAATTCTTTTTATATAGTTCATTATATAGTTGAGAAAGATACCATTTGCTTCGGGTGTTACCGAAAAGTTTAAATGTAAACAACTATACTTCTTGATTCAGTTTTATACATGCTTGCTTGGCTTGAAAGTATCACTGGAGATTCAGTTTGTTAAACGAAAGACTTTATGAGTTTTCGTTTTTTTTTTTTTCATCGTTACAGTGGTTGCATGTCTTATATTGAAAAGGTTAAATCATTTGCGAGAAATTGAAGTTGGCAGCAGTCGTATGGAAAACTCTTTGTAACATGAGATGGTAGAAAAACGGTACTGTGGTGGTAATTTCGAAGAGCAAAAACAGGTTTGGCCGGGATTTTATTTCATTTAATTTTGATATTAAAAGCAAAAACCGGAAACTATCGGGTTGCTTTGTTATGGATAATTAAATTAAGAGGCCGATTTTTATATTTAGGAATGGTCTGATTATTACCCGAGAAACATTATCTTTTGAACAGGTGACAAATCATTCTCTTCATTTTATCATCAGTTTGATTACGAAATTAGTTAAGGGAGGGAAGGAGGGATAGAGGTAATTGTTGCAAAATTTGTAAAAAAAGTCGCATTGTTTTATAATAAAGAAAGCACTTTGCAGCAAATGCTTAGTTAGAATGGAGATAGTTAATGAATAATTATATGAGTTAGTATTGGGATCATTCTAAATGAAAGTGATTGTAGATGAAGTTCTATCTAAATAAGTTAATGAATATGAAAAATAAATTAAGAATCCACGAATATATTTTTACTGTTTCTTATTACTTCTCTGGGACAAATGTTTTTTTAGTGATGTGACTGGTAGGAGGTGAATTCAGAAAAAGAAGAGGTGCATTAGCAACAGAGTAGATTAGATGAAAATAACTTTTCTAAAATAGCTGGAAGGAAGACTTCATAATTTGCTAGTTATATTTCTTTGCGTATATTATTTGTTAGTGTGATTTTCACTATATTGCTGTTATGAATGCTGATTGAACGGTAGAGTTGTTGTCGATTATAATCATGTTTACCGTTATGTTGTTAACAGGATAATAACTCAGTGTAAAACTCTTTGGAGGGATGAGTTGTAAGTAATTTGAAAGTTTAAAAGATCATGTCGTTAAAGTGATTAATTTTAAAGTGTAGTGAAAGTGACTTTCTTACTTGCTTCGAAGAGAAAACGTGCACTGTCAATACATTATCCTACAGAGATAAAGTGGTTGTTGATTGAAGGATGACATTGATTGGAAAACATCTATATAGTCTAAAATATTTTAATTCTCGTTATTTTTCTTCTTTTTGTTTGCTTTAAACTTTATATAATTTATACAAAATGTAGGATACTGTAACATATTTTGTACTCTGTAGGCTTAATAATTGAAGTTGACTGTTTTCACAACTCGTATATGGATTCTTATGACTCTTAAATCAAAGAGAGGTAAATAAGATTTTGCCAAGTAAATAGAAATGAAAATGGAGTACAAAGTAAACAAATTCAGTAGCATCACGTTGCAAAATCTACTGTGATTTGTTGTGTTGTGGATTGGCAAAACAGAAATGGAAATAACCTGCCACTATTTCATCCGATCAGCAGCATTTTCTCTATCTTCCCTTCTTTCTTTTCTTTACATGACATACTCTCTCACCAGTTTTCATTACTACAAGTAGAAAGTTTGTGATGAAAATTTGATAACTCCTCGGTACATCAAGAAATCGTGATGGTGAATGCAATATGAAGGAGTCCTTCTAAGGTAGGAAAGGAACAGGTTGGAACGAATAGGGTCATTAAAAGATGCGAATGACCTTCATTGTATTTTGAGCTCAGTAATAGATTAGGTCAAATTGAATTCAAAAGAAAAACTACAAAGTCTGGTGATATTCGACGGCTCCTGAAAAAAAAATTTTGCGGGTGACGAAAGAGAGGGCACAACTTTTAATTTTAAAGAATATATAATTTTGAAAATATAGCAGTGCATTGACACTAACTGCTGTTTGGTTTTTTGAGAATAATTTACTTCAAATGCTTTTACTTTATTTTATTATTCCTGCAGTATCGGTAGCTTCAAGTCATCGAAATTAGTAATATAATTTTGCAGAATTTATGTTAGAATTTTTAACTCTTTTACTTTCATTTATTGTTTACTCGCTATATTCAAAGAACTCTTTCCAAACCTTTGGTATTTCCTGGCTAGTGAATCTAAGTGGGATATTTTGGGGATTTTCATCCTGAAGGAATTTCAAAGTTATAGGAGCAATATGAAAAGTGGTCTGGTAATAATAGCGGCCAAAATTTTCTCATTAAAAGTAGTTGTTAATTTATTCTTCCAGAACTAGATCTTGTCGATGGGAAGAATAACCTGGAGATTATGACTGGCAAATATTGATTTGGAGGTAAACCGAACTTAAATAACTTTTAAATTTTTTCAATTTTCAAGAGTTTCAACCGTTAGCGAGACTTGATGAGCGGTACAAAAACAACTGTTGGGAGGATAGGGAATAGAGAAAAGGAATGAACTGGAATTCTGAAAGATCGGTCATGCAATGTTTTTCCTAAGTTGCTTTAAGCTTTTAATTTTTGATTGATTCATACGGAACCTGCATAACCTGCAAGCAATTTTTAAAAAGTAATAGTTCCAGACAGATGCATAGGGAAAGTTGATTTAGCTTTGGAAATAAAGTTTCATCCTTCGCGAATAAACACAGTACACATGGTTCACTTGAAACATTGTTAGTCGTCAAAATATTTCCTTTTATTCACTGATTACAGTTGGATCATCGGGAATGTTGCTATTACAGAAAAACGATGAATAAATTTATGAAAGATTTGTAGATATCCATGTTGACGTTAACTGATGGACATGATAGCAGTGTGAGAGACTAATAGTATTAAAACTAGTGGTATTAATAGCAATGACAGCGAAAGGTACAATGGAGGCATGGTAGGTAACCTAAATACGTCAATCGCAGCATAAGGGTAATGTAGTTGAAATAGAAATATGTGGCGATAATGTACGATGAAAAATGGCATGTTTATCAGCTGAATAATTTTTTTTTTATAGATTGTTTTTTCTTTGTTTAATCATTATTTAAGAATTTTAGGACGAAAGAAAATTTTAATGAGCTTTGTATTTCATACTTTAGAATATATCAGCATCAGGGAATTTTTTATTTAATAAATAAATCCCCTGCGAGAGAATCCTGATGGTGGTTCAGTTTGGAAACGAATTATCTCGTTTTATCTAATGAATTTGACATAGCTAAGGAATTTCCCACGTAGGTGCTGTAGTGCTCAAGATGCCTACGATAATATTTAATGATAACATTAAAATAACAGGTTAGAGCGGTGATAGTGATGAGCAAAGAACCAAGTTGATTTCCGTATAAAGTGACTGAATGAATTAACCTTGAAACAAAGATCCATTTACAAAACGATGTTTATGTATTTTCAACATACCAATTGAATTATCTTCCCCTTTTCTAGGATATTCTTCCCCTGTTATTGTGATGATAATGAGGTAATTAAATCAAAAAAAAAAAAAGAGAATGAAGCTCTTTTTCATGAATAAACCTAATCTGCGGTAATAGTAATAAGAGCTGTTCTAGTAATACCTAATGTTTCGTGTCACTTTCCTTTTTGATGTCCATCTGATTAAAGGGAAAGAAGGCACGTTACAGTTGTGTCACGTTACGTTAGGGATGAGAGAGAGAGAAAAACTTCGAAGTGTTACCTTCTTCTTCTCGACCAGAAATGTTTAATGGAAAGAGTGGAATATTTCATCAGAGTGAAGGTACAAACGATTCAGAAAGAAATAAAATAAGGAACCAAAATGGCATATTCAGAGAACTCTTTGCGCTCAGCATTAATTCTTTATTGTTGATGTATGGATGACTGAGGAAAATAAAAATGATGAATATGATGGAGGTACGGTTGTTCCCATTTTCATAATAATTTCTGCTTCGGAAAGCTAGGATATATGCAGTAGTACCGCAGACCTACCCAATTCAATTGACCGATAAGCGGGAGTTGCCGAAAATAATTGCTTTTGAGCCCGTTTTCTACTTTCCGGATGAGGATTAATGAAGGATATGTGTCACCAGAGGAAGAATGTAAACAATAATTTTCTTTATTGTGTAAAAATTTTACTTATGAAGATTGCTGTTATGAGAAAATCCTGTTTAGAATCTTTCTGGAAGAAAAAAAGAAGTCATCTATCTGTATTATGATTATTGGGAGAGTTCATCGATTCCTCTCTTTCCAATAAATGTGTATTATTCATTTAAAGTCGTCTGTTAAGCTTCTTGGAGCTTCTCACAATATTACTGTCAATGATTTTCTCAATGTTTTGCGATGACATTAAATTTAATTGAGTTATTTGTTCCCAATCAATACTTCCACCATTTGCTCGGAATTAAACTTCGAATATATGATGTTTCTGATAAGACTATATCGTCTATCATCATAGTGCAATAGTTCAGCAATATATTTTATTGTTTTCCTAGATTTCGAATTTTTTTTTTTTTTATTAAATGATAATGTCACATGAGGGCTGTAAGCAAATTTGTCCTTTCATTTATTTCTCATTAGAAAGTGATGGAAGAACGAACGGAAGAATACACACTTATGTGCATACTTTGCCCTGTCTATATATATACCTCTTGTATTTTCCTTGAACCGACAAAATTGGCAGCGATTTTTCAGTTTTGAACTGACGAAAAAAAGATTTTGTAAATTGAAAAAATTCCCAAGAACAGAACAACATATGGATGGCTTAAAAAGAATTTATAATGACATAAAAACCAGAAGGTGATTAATATTTGTGAAGAGAGATGCGAAAAATTTTGCAGTACCTTTGAAAAATAAAATGACTTAAATTTAAGATAATTAGATAGATAATGTTTGTAGTGATTAATATATCCAATACTTTATTTAATTTTAAATAAATAGATAATGAAATATTAAGAATGGACGGTTGGTTTCAGAGGAATTCTGAGAATTTGTTAAATGAAAACAGCTGCATGAAAATAAAGTCCGTTCGAGAGATGCTATGTTTTCATTATTATCATATTTGTAATAACCTTTTAAAACGTTCAGATAAAAAGAAGCAAGTTGCTATTTATTGCGTGGAATTTGCAACTTCATAATTTGTGATTTTATAGCGATAAGCAGTAGGTTGGTGACAGCTAGATAATAGGTGGTGCTCTGACCATCGGGGACTTTTTGTTATTGACTGTTGGCAGGATGATAAGATATTGAGGTAGTGAAACATTCCAAGGAGTGTCTTCTATTGTTATTATGTGGACCGGTTCTTGTTATGTTGTTTGTGGAATGTAAAATATCAACTTGTAAATGGGATGTATGGTTCCTTTGGAATCGAAATGCTACGAACTTTGAAGAAAATAAAAAAAAAAAGAAAAATAAACCATTTCATGCTGGTAAAGCGAAGTATCTACACATAACCATCTCTTTTTGAAGAAGTGATGTTGGTTTGCTGGTTAAGTAACTCGTAGTAAGATCAAAATTTATACTTGGACATTCTGGAAATCTTCATTGTGAGTGTTTTCCATGTAAATTCTTGGGCAAAGTTGACATTTAATATTGCTTCCAGAAATATTATGGTCGCTGGGGATGTGAAAGGTTAGCTAATTTGATTGCTAGTAATCAACAGTTTAATGGATGACATGTGATTGAAATGGAATGTTGGATTCGTTTGTTTCTACGTAGAAATCAGATATTTTGGAAATTATAATGAAAATCTTTTCTTTTTGGCATTGGAATAAATGACACTAATCTTGTTAAAATACTTCCTCCCGGCTTTTTCATCTTTTTTTTTGCTTTAATAACTGTAAATAATTCGTCCACAAATCGTTTTGTTTCAAAATTTTTGCGGAAAATATCGCAGTGGTTCAGTGAATATTTTCTGTTTGTTGTGCTGTTATTATGAGAATTAGAAGAATTCGTTTTAATTTGTTATTTTGAAGTTTTAATGTGGTTATTTTAAAATTGGCAATTTTTTTCTTAAAACTTGTATATAAATTTTAACACGTTTGCAATTTTTACGGAAAAGTTCGTCTTCTTCTTTCAACCTCACAATTTCTACCAGTTTAGTGTTAATCCGACGGAATCCTCAGTTGCATATAAGTAACAGTAATGATACACGAAGATTTTTGTACAGCTGATGAGATGTACACAGTTAGCAAGTAACCTCTCTTACCAGTTCGCCTCCCTTTTCGTCTTGAACTTTATTCAAGAATCACAACTTAGGAATCCTACACGGAGAAGGATGTCCCATTCAATAAAAAATATTTTTTCTCATTGCAGCAAGAAGCGGAGCAGTACGGAAATGTTGAGGAAGTACAATTGTTACAGCAGCAAATCGATGATTTGGAAGCGAGAGCCGCCGAATTGGTTCGTCTCAGGGAGTTTTTTGCTTTATTTTGGTACAGTACTAAATAATTAATTAAGTGGAGTATCGTATTTCCCGCCAGTCCTTATATCTAATTAGCTTATTAGGATGCTCATGACATAAGTATTCTAAATTACTAACCGAGCAAACATCGTTACAATCTTTTGTATACTTTAAAACGGTCAATGATACTGTAGGAACGACGTCGCTCGCAAAGTATTCGTGGCATTAGTTGGATCAATCAGCGCAACAGACAAGCCATCAAGGAAGCTATCCTTAGTGGTCAAATACAAGTTGAAACTTCTAGTCAGGATGACCCGTTTACTCGGAAGAATGCCCGGATGAAGGTTTCTTTATTATCACATTGGGCATTCGCTATCTTTTGGGAACATTTTGGTATACAAATTTATTTTGTTGCAGCGATGTCTTTCTCATGTTGATTTTTTCATCTTTCTTCGTTTACTGTTCCTAAATTATCATCAACAACTACTACTGTTTGGTGTTTTTATAAAACCTGGATAGTTTAACGGATTTCCAAAGTATTCATTTCAACTTCTGAATGATTAACATTTGAGCCTGTCCCCGGCAGAGATAAAATGGCTCAGCAGTTGAGTGAAACGAGAGGTACAGATGCCAGTGATAATGGTGAGCGTAAGTTTTTATTACTGTGCCTTCTCCATTCTTATTTTAAAACTTTTAAGCTTACGTTTCTTCCTTCTGAAAAAAGGATATATCTACATGACACTTGATTCAAATATAATGTTTTTGTTTGTTTGTTTTCAATATTTCATTATTATAACAATGTTATCGTTAGACTCTAACTGATAGACTCTTCGCCTGACCGCTTACCTTGGTCCGAAATTTTCCGATTCCTACCGGTGTTTGTTGAGGAATTTCACAATCTCATAATGAAGTTAATTAAGGATTGCTATCTTCATCAAATATCTTTTATGAAAGTAATTATAGATTCTCGTTCAAATTCTCATTCAGTAGTTACGGAACTAACTGATCAAAGGCCATCGCCTCACAAAGGAACGAGCGGTAGTGGTAAAACTGGACCGGTTTCGGATCTTTTCAATGCTCATAATTTCGATGTTGATATCGATATTGCCATACCAGGTTAGCATACTCTCTTTAGACAAAGAATTAAAGCAAAATTTGATTTACATTTTCATAATTAATTCTTAGTAAAGAGTTATTGTCGAAGTTGGATGACATTTATGAACACCATCGGAATGAAATAATTAAGGCTTTTTTTTAATAAGTGTACCAAATTTCATTTTGAATAGAATCCCCGAACTCATGTGATTTGCCAATTTGCTGTCATGAATCAGCTTTCAGTGAATTTTTGGTAATCAGTTCTGTTATTTTTCATTCAATTAATGGAAAATGAATCGGAAGTAGGAAAACGATTCCAGCTTATGGAATTGTAATTAGCCTCCCATTCTTTTTCTTGAGCTGTTTGTTTTCAGCGGCAATTCCGCTCTCTTCCAATGCTCCATCATTCAGTTCAATGGATGTGAATTCAAGGCATCCTGGTCTGAGTAATAACCGACCATCGGTGAATAGAGGTTCATCCAGGCCGTTAAGCCTCGAAGATTACAAGCGTCGTAAGAATCTTTTGTGAGTGCCTAGAATGACGTCGCTTATTCTTTCAATTTGAATTCATTTAAGTTTGGTAGAAAATCACTTATGAACAAGTTAGGTGCGAATAAAAGGACCATAAAAGTAACGTGCTGCGTACTTGCACGAAAAAGTTTTAGAAGAACTTGAAAAATAAAACGGAATTCGCACCACGTTCAAAAAATTTTCCTTAATTTTCTTCTTTTCCTTTGATATCTATTGAATTCATAATCACTTTACTTAATTTAAAGTTGATGTTTGTATGCTTTATAGTTCAGAAAATTGTCACTCCATTTTGTCGTATTACTTTTGTTTCATCTGGAAGACATTATTGTTGATAAGGGAAGTGCACTCGGTGGTAATGTGTTCCCACTACAATAGGCTTGTAATAGTTGATGTCATAATCGCAATATATTTTGCTTGATATTAATCTGCTGAAAAATTGTTAGGCAGAAATTATGGGAGGTATTACCTTTAAAAGCATATAGAGAGTAAAATTGTAAAGAATTTACTCGGCGAGTGAACTGAATGCTATTTCCAAGAAGGGCTCCTTTTTCATCCTTATCCGGCTTTTCGTTTTTTTCCACTTTTAATTTGGGATAACATGAACGACTATTATATATGTTCAATGTGATTTTCTCGTTATTTTTCGCCTCACCGAAAAAAGGATTGCTTCACTCAAATCTGGATAACTTTTTCTATTTCTAATTTCTATGCTAATTTACCCGGCATAGATGGAATATTCATTTACCTCAGCAAGCTTTTCGATAGTATTATTTCTATGACATGTAGCTTGCTGCCACAATATTTGCTGAATCTGTATATTTTGTTGCATTTTGTTTATGTGTATATTTGTACTCCGTCAGTTTATCAGTTCCTTGACTATATTTTTCTTGATGTTTGTAGTGATAGTGATATTATTGATAAGTGGATGATTGTTCTGTGTGAATAGTAATGATAACGATAAGGACGTGCTGTGCAGGTTTTATTTCTCGCAAGGAATGATTATCGGAAGAGCAGCCTCTTCTTTTATTTCTGTTTCCCGTTGTTGAATTTCATGTTTTCGTTACACAGTCCACTGTTCTCTTTTAATATTTACATGAATCATTCACGTCTACTCTTAGCTTTCTCCTTGTTGAAAAGAGAGCAAGAGCGATATTGACAATAGTAGCGCATGATTATTAGAAATTTGGATAAATATAGATGAATCATAACACTCGTCCATATATCTACGGATACATTCATGTGAATGCAGGTATTCATGGTATAATGTTTTGGAGAGCTTTCACTGTAAATGACTACGGATATGGTGCTTACTGGAAATGGAAAAGGTGCGCCATTTAGCAGATACTAGCAGAAAACTTGTCGTGAGGCAGGGTACGGAAATTTGAGGGAGGAGTGTTCTACGATTTCCAGAGATCTGTCGGTGGTCTTTGGTGTTGCATCAGTTGTTCTTATGGGCCGCTGGGCCATGATTCCCGCGAATTTCAGATTCGAATGTTAATTCTTAAAGCTTGAATTTAGCAGCAGCCGGGTCCTCTGCATAGTGCAGTGTGAGAGGTGAACGCGGGTAGCACGACCTATGGTTTTTTAGTATCTCAGATAATACCAGTGGTTTCTTTCGAATTTTCCGTGAATCGCTTATTTTGCAAGTTCTCATGCATTGTGTGGATGCACACATTACTTCAATTAATTTTGATAGTGCTAGATAGATTTCGATCAGCGAATCCGTCCTGAAATCAAGCAGCTATGTACAGATCGCTGAGTGAATAATGTCTAAGCATGTGTAACAGAAATAGTGATCATTTTTTGCTTTAACTGTGTCATATATGCCAATTCGTCACATTATCAAAACAATTAATAATATAGTTATAAGTGTATTTCAGAATTAGGTACAGAAGATTTGGTGCTGAGATCTGATACAAAATTGTATCATGACGGACGGCTCGTGGTACCGAGTGGAGCGTATTCTTTCCGAAAAGTACGAAAGAAAGGGCGCTCGACTTGAGAAACTCTACAAAGTTTTGTGGGCGTAAGAATTATTTTCATCGGCATCTCGAAATGCATTAATTTGGGATCATTTATTCATTTATTTTACAAAAGAATCTTATATCCGACAAGCAGTCCATCTTTGTAAAAGAGAACAATATTTTTGACTAATTAGGACCGTCGGATCAACTTTTCCTGCAGAAAGAATTTCAACGACACAAATTAGCAAAAATTAAGATTAGGATGTAATTTAATCATTTCCTCTTTTTCCCTCCCCCCCCTCTCTTTGATTAGCAAGCCGTCATTACAAATGAGTGATATTTCAGGAGTACGTCTGTGTAATAGGAATTGTTTACAGGCCTACATGGGAACCAGCAAAACGAATCAATGCGCAAGTCCCTCTAATTGTGGAAGCATATGAAAAACAAAAGCAGAAAGGCCCTTCTAATGAATCTAGCGTTGGAGAAGCTACATCAGATCCCAGACGGAATCGTCATTCAGTAAATTATGATTATGCTTTATAAGGAGACACTGAAGAGAATCGGATCATGATTAGATAATATCACAGAGTTATTGCTTCATATTAATATCCGATCTTCAGTTCCGTAAGATCCCTTTTAACTCACACGCAAAATATTGCTTTATCAAAAAAAAAAAAAAAAAAAATGAGAGGTAGACCAGAGCTTTCTTATTTTGGTCGGTAAAAAAGTTTCAGGCGAAATAATTTTTCAGGAAAAGATTAAAATTATTGGCGTGATTCGTGACAATGGACGTAATGTTGAAAATTCAACATTATTAGTTGAAAAGTAAGCATTTTTCTGTAGCTTTGACACACATTAGATGTATAGATCCCTATTTATGATGTATATAAGTTTCTAAACCTTAAAAATTTTTAACCATTCAGATGTGATTCTCAGTTGAAAGATAATGATATCCTTAAAATCAATTCTTTTGGCTTAATCATTGTTCAAGATAATAATTGTTCGAAACGTAAAAGTTTTCTCTTGCAGTGAAGGCAGCGGTGAACAGTGGTGTATGCAGTATGAGGATATCAAAAGAGACCATGCAAGTGCGTTGATTGAATTCTTCGAGGGATGCGTCTCTGGTTTCACAAAATGATCTCACAGCTACAGTTAAAGCATGTTCATCTTTCCGGAAGGATGTAAGAAAGTTCCTCCACTTAAATTTTTTTTCATCCAGTTGTGATTTATTCGCGACCAAGGTACTCGGGATAACAAAAGTGAAACAAGCTACTGTGATCTGTGGTTGGTGAACGTCTATTCTGAGTACAAAGGCTGGGTGATAAGATTGAAATTTAAAGATTCATTGTTTTCCTGCCTTTTTTCTCTTTTTTTTATTGATTCATTTGCTGTTATATATAACGGTTGTGCTTCTTTTGCGATTTATGCATCTTGTTCCTGTAAAGGTTTTTGTTATTATAATCTTACCATTTCTCTCTAGATACAATATAAGAATGCCCTGGCAGAGCTCGTTTCTCCAAATTCTTAGATAAGTACCCCCGAAAAATTTTTCCAAAAAAGTTAAATGTATTTTATTTTTAAGTTTCAGTGCATAAACACTCAAAAAAAATAGCTTATAGATTAGAATAAAAGTAATTCTGAGGCTTTAAGACCTTGTTAATGGATGTGTTAGTTGGAAGTGAAGTCTCTTGTTACAAAACTTCAGTCTTTTAAAACAGAAGGAAAGTGATTGTTTGTAAGAGGTTCAGTGTGTAACGAGGTAATGTAACGTTTGATTCGGAGTCTAGGAAATATGGTACATTTTGTGGCGAGGTTATGCAATATTAGATTCGAAGTTTGAGGATTTATACATTCTTTTTTAAATCAGTGTACGGCATTCTACCTCCACATCAACGTACTTCTACTACGCTTACGTTGCATATTTTGCATTATTGATAAGTAAGACTAATTTTGAAATTTTTCTTGCTAATATCGAAAACGTCGGAAACGTGACAATGCGCAAAAAAAAGCAAAAAAGTGGTGGGAAATGTAATATATATATATATATATATATATATAATATATATAATATACGTTTTTTATATTCCAGGTTTGTTACAATTCTTGTTACGATTTTTACTTAGACATTTAGGAATGTAGCAGTAAGATAGCGTAATTATTTGTCTGGAGAGTTCCCACTTGTGCAGTTCCGTTTTTTTTTTTTTTCAGTTGAATACACTTAAAATTTACACGGCGAAGCGGTACTATTGTACTATTCCAAATAAGATACCGGGGCAGTTATCAAGAAAATAGGCTACAAGACAAAGTAAAATATGAGACTTCAGGAAAAGCGAAAAGTTAGTTCTAGCGTTTTTGCTCCAAAACATCTCAGAACGAATAACTGGTAAAGGACTCAATGAGGAAATAGAATAAAAAAGCTTGAGGTTGATAATGGCACTTAGATCTGAGCATTAAGAGATCAGCAAGATTATGTGCGAGCCTATTTTGCAAATTGTAACTTTTTTAAAATGCTTTAATATTTGATTCATGGATAAAGATTAATTGGATGAACGCCAAGATATCACCTAACTTCAGGGAAAAAATTTTTTTCATTTCCCCTCCACTGGTTCACTGCTTCGTAGTAAAATATTTTGTGAATTTGCTACCATCTGACACGTAACATAAACACGGGGACATTCCATAGATGCATGCGCAAACGTTGGTAAGTAAAAATGTCAACGGCTTACAACATTATACATTGGACGTGATTTTAATACTATAACCTTATGGAACATATATAGCTAAGCCTAAATATAGTATAACAAGTAATCACTGATGACAATACTGAAATAGCGCACGTCATCGGTTAAACCGAGATAGACACTTTCTTGATTTCCATATTATGTCACTTTTTGCCCGAATTTAAATTTAAAAACTTTATTATTAAGGAATTCTAACAAAATGATTTGTATCTATCCATTCCTCATTATTTCCGAGACTTATTATATAGTAAGATATAACATTATAGTGACCTATATATTGAACAGATTTAAACAAAAAGAAGAACACTCGATTTAATTCTAACCAATATGAAGAAATAATCTCGAGATGACTCTCATCATTCTCGATTAAGTGTCATATTCTCAAAGTGAGTATTATGTAGCAAATTGTTTAATTCAATAATTGTTACTTCGCTTAACGCTACTAATCTTATTTTACTTGATACAACTAAAATATTTTTAACGACCTAAAAAAGAATTTTTCCTAGAAATTAAAATTAATTCAGTAAGAGCACCAAATATGGAAAAGATAATGCTGCAACTTCCAAAAATATTTCGTGATGTGTTCGATACTTAATATAACTATTATTAGTGTAGAGTGATAATATAAACAGTAACAATAAATAATAATAATAAATGATAGTGATAAATAATTCATGAAAATAATTAATAACAGGAAGTAATAATAATAATAACAATAATAATAATAATAATAATAATTAAATAATAAACATAAAGTAATAATAACGACAATAAATTAATAACAACAATGAGAACAATAATAATAATTCTTAATGGTGCTAATAATTGGCAACGCTAATGATTAATAACGACAACAGAGATAATAATATTGGAAGTTAATAATAATTAATGATATTAGTAGTTAGTGATAAATAATAATTAACAATATGATAATGCCAATATTAGTAATTAATAACTGAAGTAATCATTTATTACTGATGTTGGGGATGATTATTGATAATTAGTAGTAATTAATCAACAATGATTAACAACTGCAGTTGGTGATGACAAGAGTAATAATGATAAAGAAGCTATGTAGGGCACTTAAAGCTTTGGTAACGATAATGATCATCCATAAATATATAAAGTTAATACTTTTTCTAATCATCCGGTTGAAGAATATCCAGGAATGGATTCTTTCGCGGTATTATCACTTTCGTTTTTGTTACTGGAATCGATGAGACAGTCATATCTACTGAAAAATATCAGTAAATTTAGTTTTTTTCTTTTTTTTTTGTGAAGGATTATTTCATTGTGAATAAATTCGCATAATGTCATTTTTTTTACAATACTAACGCAGTCCTCGAAATCATTCGACATTTTGAGTAATCGTAAATAGCTTGAAAATTCCATCCTCGAAGTTCATTTTAAAAATTAAGTTAAAACGAACCCTCAAATACTTAGGCTGAATTTTGGTCACTTGAAGCTTTTCCAGGTATTTTCAGATCACAGTAGCATATATCATTTCTAATATATTTTACTAATCCTAATTAGCATTGTTCAGGTAAGATTTTTTATCATCTATGTGTTCACTTCCTTCTCATTGCTAAGAATGAATTATTTAAAAACTAACCATAAATTGTACAGTTCAGCCATTCATCTAATATGATTTGTTTATTTCCATCTCTATCACAAAAGCGCAAAAAATTTCGTCCACATTTGCGAACTTTGTTTAGCAAACGCAATTCATTTCGATATGGCTTCCATTCTTTTCGTTCTAATCGCTAAAATTTTTCAAAATTTTTCCTTCCCTTAAATGACAATGTATCAGCTGAACGTAACAAATATGTTAGGAAGATAACGAGACTCATTTCCTTCACCTCTTAATTGAAACAATGACTGCTACTGATTTTCTACAAGAGACAAACCGAGTTGTTGTTGATATCAAGTTGTTCAAATTTCCATCGAACAGCTTTGTCTTTGCTAGTGATAGCATCATCATTTGCTTCATCACCCAAAGCCAAAATCCATTCGCTAATTAATGAAGAAAATAGTCTTTGATAAAATTTGACTTTTTTCTTCCCTGCACAACCTGTAATTATTGAATTAAGTGGTTTTGTGGAGTCATCATTAATAACCAATGCTTCTGGGCCTAATAAGTTTGCCTATGAGCTTAACAGGATTAGTCCAGAATGAATCGAGGAAGATGTCACAAGCAAGCAAACAAAATCATTTTATTCGATGAAGAAATCGTTTTATGTGATTCAGATTTGGGTTTTTGCAAACTTAATAAACCTTTAATTTGTCTTCTAGAATCATCATTACGCTGGTGTTTCCCATCACAGTTTGGTTTTGCATTATACTTAGAAGTGCCGGACAATGGAATACCCGTTTCCGGATTTACACACCAACAAATATGAGACAAACGATGACACTGAATTCGATCAAAGAGTCTAAAAAAAAAAAAAATGAGGATTCGATAAATGAGAAAAACGAAATGGAAATGAATGTACTAAAATGATAGTTTATATATATTCTCAACAATTGCTGTTGTCTTTTGCGCATTTTACGGTTCAACAGTGCTCAAGCGAAGTTGTCCTAATGGATTTTGAACGTGAAGACTCACGGACACGCAAAGTCATAAAAACACTTACATATCACTTTCACCAGCACAGGCTGGTATATAATTCCCATTTTCCGGATTATTTTCTAATTTTCTCATTGCTCGTTCTCGCTGTGTACGACAATCTGTTTTACCTGCAGATATTATTTGCAAAAAAAATGAAAGGATTGATAAATTAAAGTTTTACATTGCTCTTTACGGCAATATTTAAAGGAAAAAAAAGCTGAATTCATTATGATACTAAGGATCTATTAAATTTATCAATTTTTAAATAATCATTGTCACCACACAAGTATTTTTCCTTTTATTTAAGAAAACTTGGAAAGAATTAGATCGATAATTTGCTATGTGTGAAATTTCTTGTAATTTTTAGACCAGATGCAATAAATTTGATTATCACGCAGAATTTTACGAGAGGGATTAATGATGTGAAATTCTTCGTAAATGACAGAGCTATTTGAATGACTGTGATGTTCTAGATAAGAAACGACAAATGCGCCTTACCAAACGCATCTTCTTTGGCATCATTTCGCTCTTCCTCATCTTTCTCATGTTGTAATTCTGTTTCATTTTTTCGTCGACTGTCAGCAATTGGCATACCAACAATACTCCCGGCATGTATGATACCTGAAAATGGAAAAAGGAATTAATTGTGGTACTTTCAAACATTGTTTTTCAATAATCAAATATGTGCAGTAAATCTGATTAGTTACTATTAATTTACGCTGATCATACGATAAACAAAGCAAGTAAAAAAGCTTGTTAAATTGTTTAGTGATGAAATCAGCATTGTGTAGTATCTCTACTGCTAATTAAGTAAGTTTGTTTAGTTTAAATCTGCATTTTGTTCAAAAAAAAAACTGTTATTTAATAATTAAAAAGAGAGGAGGAAAAAATCGAGTAGAGTGTTTGATAACATAATAACAGAAAATGACTGCTTAAACTCATTTAAAAATTTTTTAAGATATGTTGGGATGAATTTGTTACTGAAGAGGTTGATTGTCTCATTAAAACTGAAAAAAGTAAACAGAATCAGATGATAATGATAATAGTGTATGATGTTCTTGGTTATCAGTGTAACTATCCATTTTGTTCTCTTTTTTTTTCTCTCAAAAACTGAATTTAAGGAAGTTTAATAAATATTTAAAGCTGTTCAATTTGCAATAAGCTAAGTAATAACGATAATAATGCTAAAAAAGTATTATTATAGTAAAAGAAATGATTGAAGGAAGGAACCATTTATAGAAGGATCGAATAAACCGTTTCGCTGCTTTGAATCGTCGTAATTGCTTACAGTATCAGAGTGGTGATAACGAGCATCATTGAAACTCAACAAATAGATGAAGAGCAGTACTGTAACCCTCAAGGGATGCTTCATCTCTTAAGTAATACCAACAAAGTAGCAGTAGCAACAGGAACCGAATCAGGTATAGTAATGATTGCAGTAACAAACGATATGAACACGTAAGAAATCATCAGCTAACGATCAATATGAATTAATAATAATGACAACTGTGAAGGAGAACAAAGATAACTGAAAATGAAATTTCATCCAGAAAAGTAATTACTTTTATGAATAGCATTTCTCCTTTGTTAGAATAGTGACGGTGTAAAAAAGACGTACAGTGACTCACGTCAAGGCGAGAATGTTTTACGGACAAAGAAAAAGCACTGACGTAGGTAACATTTTACTTCTGATGCTGTCTGACCGGAATAAGAAAGTTGTTCAGGACAAATGGGCAAACAGATATTCTAATAGATACTTCGTCATCAATAATTCATAGCCGGAAGAAGCTAATGAAGTTGATGAACACTGACTTTGTATGGAATTAAATTCCTTTAATTAATGGAAATTCATAAGGATCAAATAAACGAATAAACAAGAGGAGTTTGAAAAGTAATTAATCTTATGAGTGGGACTATTCAGCTAATATTCCAGTGCGATATCATGCACAACAGAATGCTAAAGCAGATATCCTGAAAAAATACTCTCTCCATCAACTAATTGTTTCGTTTCATTCATCGCTTAGTTACAACTGAAGAAAAAAAAGTTCCAATCGTACCTTTCTTTAATATTATGATGAAATATAGGCAGAACAGGCTTTAACAGGGAGAATTAGATAAAAGAGATAAGCGAATATTATCAGGCATATTGATCTAAAACATACATACAGTAAAAGTTACGATTGAGAAGCGAAAAAAAAACTTTGCGTAGAAAAATTCACAGCGTGTCTTTCCATATTTTTGAAATTTTTTGCTCTATGACGTGGATTAAAGCGAAAGTATGAGAAGGAAGTGGAGAAAGTAGGACAAGAAGATGAAAAGGATGTGAAAGAAGATGAGAATATGAAATAAACTTTCCAGTTTTATGACGTAAATTTAAAGGAGAACGCGGAAAAAGAAGAGGCTAAACTGGCTTCATTAAAACTGTTTACCGAAAGAACTTAGGAAAAAGGATAAGAGGCGATGAGTGAGTGTGGACAATTTCTGCGTTAGCAGCTGAACTTGTTTCTTAAGCAATTTTCAGCAAATGCAAATGTATTAAAAAAGTAAAGTTGAATAAGCTAATGGTGTATAAAAAGCTACTTAAGGTTCCGACGATTTATTTAACTTCAACTTAGTCCCGATTATAATGTGTTAATGCCCAATTTTCTTAATTATTGTATTTAAAAACATTTGTAATGGCCAGATGGGCCGAATTGTCAAAACACCGGTTCATTAGCCAAATTTTGCATTGCTTCTAAATCCACCAAAATTGACTTTACTTCCTTTGACTGCAACAAAACGGATAAATTCTGGAATGCAAATGAATAAAAAATCATCGCTAGCAAAAGGAATTTCAGTCAGACAGATTAATAATTGATAGTCTACAATATTTCTTAAATATTTTCTTATTCTCTTGATTGGTGCAAGTGAAAACGAAGTCAAATCATGGATGAATTCTGCAGCAGCTGAATAATCCTGACGTTTTCCCTTTTATATTAAAGCAAAAAAGTCAGAAAAAATTTCGGCTGATTTTCAAAACTGAGAAAATTAATAGATGAGAAAAGATTGATTATGATCGCCCTCATATATCTCATTCAAATACTGATATATATCAATTGATTCAGATACAGTAGTACAAAATCAAACAAACAAGACGAATGTTGATAACAATGATGTTTGATGAATTATGATGATGATGAGTGAATGACTGATTGAACTAATGAGAGCAGTGATAATTATCTGCTATCAAAAACAGTGGTAAAAATAATGTACGGACATCTATTATGACTAAATGTTAATTGATAGTGACGGGTCAAATGATAAATATAATAACAAGCATAAATAAAATAATAAACGAAAATTCATGTATAATACAATATAATCAGTAAGAATAATATCAAACAAACTGGACTCTTCCGATAAAAAACTTGATAAGATAATTTGATAAGAAGTACTTGAAGAAAAATTATATAAATAAAGGACTTCAAGATGAGTGCACGCATACACTTCGTAATTGCGACTATTTTCGGGAACGGACAATAATGACAGAGGTAATGTGAGATGAAATTGTTTTTCAAAGGAAAATGTAAAAGTTTGTGCAATTCTGAAGGAATGTGACAGATGCAATCCATCCGTCTCACTTATTTGCAGAGCAAAAATTATCAGCGTAAATAAGCTGGCATGTGAATGATAACGCAATAGCAATTAAGCTTATTGATAATATTAGCAGTGAGATAAATGAACTGCAAGAAAATTGAAAGAGTGGAAATGGAAAGACGAAATGACAGTATGAAGGAGAGCTGAGGAAGAAGAGGATAGGGAGGAATCGGTAGATTTAAGTTCGATAAGGAAAGGGACAGACGACACTTCCATCGTCCTCTTTTAATTTCATTTTGTTTTTCGACAAAAGAACCGTTGCACAGATTGGTTGAAAAACGTATTCGCATGAGAAATTGTTGGTAAGAATATGGAGTTTAAATGAGTCACAATATATCAGATGATATCGGATTATTTCAATTTAGAACTTTCTGCAAAATTTCTGCAGTTTTATCAATTCAATTTATTATTGAAAATGAATGATTGAGTTTTAAAATTAAACCGACTATTAAATTAGCTATTCGTTAGTACGAAATTGCTGTTTTGAATTTTAAATTATTGAAATAAATAAAACGAAAATGAATAGGCAAAAGCAAACTATAAATGAGGTGGAAAAAGCAAAAAAAAAAATGACTTGGTATAGCAAAGCGTAATCGAACTTATGAATAATAACTCGAAGATGATCTCTAAATTCAGATCCTCACAAATAATAACTCAAACATGACCTCAAAAGCTGTGTCACTGAGAATGATAAGTGATGCTACCCTTCTAGCAATTTTCTCCCAACTTCTCTTTTTTGTAGGATGAATTAGTCTATTCACCCTGCACTTCTTTTATCCTTAATTGCTGTTGTTGTTGTTGTTGTTGTTTATAATATTCATCATCAAGTACCATCGAAATGTTGTTGTTCTTGCTGTTAGTAATAGATGAATTAGGACGAAGAGCGTTAAACATGTTATATGATGCTGCAAAAATCACTGCAACGTTAGTGAAAGAAAAAAATTTAAAAAAAAAAGCATAAATTAACCGCTTATATCATAGTAACTGCTGTTAATTAGTGATATACATTTCAAGAGAGACTAAGAATTAAAATTTTCTAAATTTCGTAGAAAAACTGTTTATATGATATGTGAAGCTGTTAACATAAAGCAAGTTTTACAAATTGGAAGATAATAGCTAAAACAAAAGTGAGAACAGTTAATCAATTGTTTTCTGAGAGTTTGTAAAAATTTAAATTTTTTTCAACTGAAAATCACAATTTAATTATGCTCACAAATTAATCGGTCCTTTTGCAAAACTATGTCGATACTAGGTCGTTTTATTTGTCCTCACGTTCGTCATCACTAACTATCATAAGTGTTACTGGATTAAAAGCAAAGCTTAAATTCAAAACCAGGCAAGCAAAAAAAGCCTAGTGATTTCAAAACAAGAATTACCGTTGATGAAATATGATGCATATTCTGAAAAAATGCACAAAAAGTGAGAAAATTGCAATTTTTCTCTGAACGAATATTTCCATTTCAATGCAACAAAAGTTCAACAAGCCTTAGAACTTAATAGAATTCAAACCCAAATTTTAGTTCCTATCTTCACAATTCAATTTTCCATTTTTTTAAAATTAAGCAGTATTATTTCAAATCATTTCCTTTCTTTATGAATACCAACTTTCTTCATCTCAGTTTTTTTCACTATTAAGCTGTTTATTCAAAAAAGTAACTTTTAGCTTCAAAATAAATTAAAGTGAAGAGAAAGCATATGAAGTAAACTTACTAGAAATGTCAATACCTAAGCAAGTGACCCATTCACGAGCACTTATTTCACCATCCTTATTCAGATCACAGTACTTTGTAAACTTTCTGGCACACGTTTTCGGCGTAACGTGCTTCCTAAATTACACCTATATATCTAATAATATACTTTCTATTTCTTAGCCATTATCAAAACTATTTGTAAAAAATACGACAAAAATTTTTCATCTTTAATTAAATTTGCAATTTCCATTAGCATTCATACAATAATTTCAAATTCTGATTTATTACATACGAGTGATAGAAATAAATTATTTTACAGAGTATCATCAATTTTTTCAATAATATTATTTTTAGGCCACAAAAAAGCAAAGCCATATTAAAGTAATTAGTTAAGATTAAAATTGAAAATCCTACCGAACAAGACGGCGCAGCCCACCAAATTCTTTCGAACTTAAACGACTGTTCTTATCACTATCAAGCTCACCAAATTTCCACAGCAATATTTTCTTATCGAATGATTGCATAACACCATTTTTGCCTACAACAGTTCTAGAATAATGAATTAATCGTTAAAACATCGTTTTTTTTTTTTAATTCACACTCTTGCCTTAGTTATTGTCTGAGTCTAAGGTAGTATTAATCAGTCATAAATGTTAAATGCAATCAAATAACCACATTAGCATCTTTAATTGTAATGTAGTAGTATTTATCTCGCTGCTATCGAAGAGATAACAAGTTTTAGTCTGAAAATAAAATGTTAAGTATAACTTATCAACAACTTACGATGCAAAATTTGTTCATTACGATCGTATTCTTTTTTAAAAATATTCAATAAGTTGGCATTGAATGTTGACCGATCAGCTGTTGAACAAACTACAAAATTTATTGCTCCTTTTATTAATCATTAATTACTATAAGAAAAACAACAAATATTATGGCAGCAGCTTTTAAACTAGCTTTTAAAATTTCGCAAGATTAAAGTGCAATTAAAGAATTGAAGGAAGTTGGGCCTAGATAAGTAAATAAATGTCCTTTTTTGTAAAACATATGACGGAAGAACCAACAGTTCAAGTAAATGAATTTCACTTCCTTTCACATTCGGAACTTAATTAATTAATTCACTACAGAAGTATTTTCATTATCGTCCTACCATTTAGAGACACCGAGTCACCATTACTTTTTCGATGCGAACGTCGTCCGATTTTCGTCTCTGCAATGACACAAACATTACTTAGTAGGCGTCAAAAGTATCAATGCTGAGGTATACAACGTCTTGTGAATTCAAGGATTCAAGGATGAGTAGCAGTTCTTGCTAACTCTACCCACAGATTTCGACTGTACATTCCGAGAAGTTTAATTTAGACTTTGTAAAATGTGGCAGTTCGGTATGCCGTATCGCTTGGATGTGCTCGGCAACGGTCGTCCAAGTCGGGTGACACACCAGCAGTAGCCTGTACTTCTGTGACACTGTAATAATTTCACTTTATGCTTCTGATTTCGACAAAAATAAGAAAAGACCCTTGAAAGTAAATTTCTGAGTCATTGGGATGTAATAGATAATTTTCATAATGAAAAATATATAAAATGACAACTAGAATGATGAACAATAGATAAGTTATTAGGTGAAACATTAAGTACCAATTAGAAGTTTATTTAATAAATGTGAACAAGCCTGTATGGTGGCATACGAACCATCGGTGGCGTTACATTCCGGGACGAAAACTTCGCTACTGTTCATTTTTTCCGCCGCTAATTTCAACTGGTAAGTTCGTTCCAACTGACATCGCAAATTTTCTTAAACCATTTGTGGAACCGGGATTTCAAACGTTTACTTTTACTTTTGAAATTGTCTATTTTTGTTATTTCACTTTTCAAAGCTTGAAGATTTCTCGAAAATATTAAGGATTTAAATCAAAAGTCTACTTTAATACAATTTACTTTAGACTTTTCACTCATAACCTTCGACTTTCATTGGTGATTATAGAAGTTATGATCCGGACATACCAGGACAAGGCCCCGAGAATTGCTTCTTCACGGGATTGCCATGGCATATGGCTCGTTTCACTTCACAGTAAGAATTATATGTCCTACCATCGCTGCCACAAATTGGCTCTACGTTCATTTCTTCGTAATTGCATAATTTTTGCATAAAGCACTCCTCTTCCCCCTGCTAAATATGAAACAGACTAGCGAGTGAAAAAGTCTAAGTTAGACAGGCTAGCAATATTAGAGCAATATCAATAGCGATGATGTATTTAGTCAGTTATCATGTAATTGTAATTTAATCATTACTAAATTAAATTTACTGTCTGACGATTGTTATTTCTGCGTTAGAAAGTACCGAAAATTTTTGTCTTTTATTTCTCTTTTTGAGGGATATAACTTACTGCCACATCACCTGTGCACCAAATCGCAAGGTCCATTTCTGAACTATTTCCTAAATCTAGTAGAATTTCCCTCTTTTAAGTAGAAAATTCAGAAATATCTCAATATTTTTATATTCGCTGTATTTCAGAGACATTTTATTAGTAACCTATTAAATACTAGTAATGAGTAGGAACAAGATAATCTTAAGTAGAAAAGTTATCATGTGGCATTTCGACTGTCATGTTCACCAGTATTGTTAATAGAAAATCAAGATCTGTTGGATTTGAAGTAAATCTATAATGATAAAAAATTCCCAACAGCTGCAGCAACAATAGGCTGAAGTAATGAAAATAGTCTATATTTAAGCCTATCAAGTCTAAGCTGCTATTGCAAATCTCGAAAGGCCACTACAGAGTTTATAAGAGAGGACAGTGAAATATTACAGCATCTACTTTACAATGAATATTAGGTATTTGTTACTTTTTTGGTAATTTCTTGAAGCTATAGCAGAAAACTTACAGATCTTTGGCTTCTGAGCTGTGCGATCGCTGTTAATGAGAATGCATCTGTACAGGTATTAGCCAAACCAATAAGCAAATGGGTGAGCAACAAACAAACTGGCATCCTTTGAAAATAACTTCGAGCCCAGTAGGCTATCCAACCCACCATACAACGCCTGATGCTGCTGCAGTCAGACTGCTGCTTCCTTTCATCCTTATTGAATCAAGCAGATCGAAATGTACAGATGGAGAAAATACAGAATCTGAAATTGCTGAAGATACTCCAAAAAACAATTATGGTTGATAGAGGCGGAGCGACAGAAAAGCCATTTTCTTAAATTCTTGACAACCAGGGTCATGTCTGAGGCCAGAACAGTCCTTCAAGAATCATCAGGAAAAGTAGCGTTGAAGCCAGCAAAAGCTTTCCTATTATCGTAGACAAATGATAAATTGAGGAATGATCAGGGGAATCTGAACAGTCATTAATTAAACGATTCCTGATCGTCTTCCCAGCAGTGATATCTCATGAAATCTCTTTCATAAAAAAGAAAAGCTTTCGCCACATCTGACCATCTGTCCTTCTGAATTAGAAGCGAAGAAAAGAAAAAGTACACACATTATCGGTAAATCATTTAAAAGACGAATTCAATTTTTTGCAGAAGATTTGCATTTCAATGAAATTATCTTTGCTGTACTAGTTGGTACCTTTCGTTTCACTCTCACTTCTTACAATTTCCATAAATATTATACACATATAAATGAGTACAGAGAATATTTTGATCATTTATTTTGAATATGGCTCCTGTGTATTAGAATATATGGTTTGCTTTGTACTAGAACATATGACTTGCATGTCCTTGAACATATAGCTTGCATGTACTGGAATATGTGATTTGCTTGTACTGGAACATATGACTTGCATGTCCTTGAACATATAGCTTGCATGTACTGGAATATGTGATTTGCTTGTACTGGAACATATGACTTGCATGTCCTTGAACATATAGCTTGCATGTACTGGAATATGTGATTTGCTTGTACTGGAACATATGACTTGCATGTCCTTGAACATATAGCTTGCATGTACTGGAATATGTGATTTGCTTGTACTGGAACATATGACTTGCATGTCCTTGAATATATAACTTGCATGTACTGGAATACATGGCGTGCAAACATACCATACGTTTCTAATGATATTTAAGTATAATATCCGCGGGAAATATATGTGTCGTGTATAATATGTAATATAAAATATACTATGTGTAGTACGTATTGAATTTTGTATAATAAATAGTGTTTAATGTCTTTGTACTGCATAATGTATAATAATATACTAATATATAATATAATAAGCAGCACATAATATAAAATATAACGCGTAATTTGTGATATATAATATAAATATATGAAGCATAGTGTGCAGTATGATCATGAAATGTATATAAGTTACCATTAAAAATTAAATTATGTAAGAAGTATAAGTTACGAAATTTGTGTGCTGCATCATAATATATATAATATGTGTTATATATACTTAGAAATGACATATATCCAATATAAACATGTTGCGTAATTGATTTATGAATTATAGAAAAAGTGAAAATATTTGGTTGAGTGGTGAATATTTATGAATGAAACAACAAATAAAAACACTTTGGTACCAAAATTCTATAGTGACAAAATTTCAGGCTTAGTTCTATTGCTGGTTTTTAGATCGTAAATTTAGGAAAAAGAATACGAAATGAAGAAATTATCGCATAGTTACTAAATCCAATGAAGGAGGCAGCTGTTTAAAATTGGCGAACATATGTCAAGGTAGCCGATGTATTTGAGATTTTTTTATTTAATTAATTACTAGAACAGGGAGCTGCAAAACTAGCAATTTTTTGTTCACAATTTGGTTGACTTGAATGATTAGAAACAAAATAAGATGAAGATACAACTTTAAAATTTGCTACTCACCGGTTTGTCTTTAAGATTTTCTAGTATATTAGTTATCTTATCTTTCGTATAATGAAGAGGATTCGCAGTACTGGTAGATCTTGAAAATGCCAGTCGTTTATCAAGTTCACAAATATTTTGGGAAGGGGAATGAAGAAATATTCCCGAGAATACTCTGTAAAGCTTTTGATGCCAACTGTAAGAGTCAGCTGAAATTTCTGTTCATCCCGATATTTTGGTAACTTGGTGATGAGAATTACATGATTCACTCAAACGATGCCATTTTGTTTAGATCGTTTAGCTATAGGTTTAAAAAAATGCGTTTCTGATTGCAACATTTCGTGAACTCAAAAAAAAAAATGAAGACCATAGAAATTAAAAGGCTGAAAAATTTCATTTTCAAAGTGATTCAGAAAAGCTTAAACGAAATGTAATAGCAATTCACAATCTGTGGGAATTATCAAAGATGAGAAACAAAGTATAAACGATCATTCTCCTTTTAAGGAACAAAAAAAACATCGACACTTCCAGTAAGCTAACAATTACATTGTGCTGTTTTTTGTTAGTTATTTTCTGAAAACAGAAAACCCAGAACTTCGGAAAAACTTTGACTCGATTACGACATTTTTCAAGATTTTCCTTGTACATACTAGTAGCTGTAATATAAAATAATTTCAAAAATCATATGATTAGTATCAGAGTTTATTTAAGCTTAGGTTTCATCATTTATTCACTATGTACAACTGGATTTGTAATTTAATGCAAAAACAAAAGTAATTTCAGCAGCAAGAACGCTTCATCTTCAAATATTAGGGACTAGAGTCTACTTGATTGTTCTTGCTTTTCTGATGCGAATAAATGTTTGAGAAGATAATCTGTCCAAAAACCTGAAAAATATAGAGGGAAACATCATAACGCTTCCCAACTCATTTTCGATACTGAACCGTAAAATTAGAGTCTAACTTTCCAGTAATTAATTATAGTTAATGAAATGGATACGGAATTATCTAGGAAAAATGCGAATTTTTTAGCTCATACTGCGATGTAAGTTAGATTAAAAGTGTCATAATGATACTTAACAGAGACGCAGTAGGACTATCACTAGAAAACTTAGTTCAAAACATGCCATCGAGATAATTTACGCATTCCAGTGATTTCATGTAGAAACTTCATGCTAAGGTAAATGAAGGATGGGTGCAAGTTTAATGTGCCTAGTTTTACGTTAAGCCAAAGATTGTGATTAATCAGGCCAAAAATCAAGTAATACTTTTTCAGGAAGCGTTTTCAAAAACTCTGCGTAATGGTACAGAGGAATTGAATATTCTGATTTCATTAAGAAAGAGGATTTTATAAATGAAGGTCAACGACTTTATCTCTTCTTTGCGTAACTTTTATAACAAAAAAAAGTGTGACATCACATAAGAATCCTGATTTTTCGAATGTAAATCACGGAGCCATGGATTTTATTTTCGTTAAAATGGATATTCTGACGTGCAGCATCCTTAACTTGATTTGCATATGCATTCTTTGGCTTTGATGTAACTGTTAAGACACTATGCCATATGGTCCTGAACGTGAAGTTATTAGTAAATCTTCGCAAATAAGAGATTTCGTATAATAAGCTCTAAACGCCAGGAAAAATGGGTTCAAACAGGTAAAGTCTTGCCAAGATGAGTATCTGTTAATTGACAAGCCAATCATCCTGACACAGAACAGTAATAAAAAAAAAGTCAGAAATCCCTGTTCTTCCTTGTCTTTCAATAAAAGGAGTGTAAACAAATAATCTAATTTATTCAGATTTTTTCACGAGAAGTTTCCGCACTGTGTGCTTAACACAGTCTTACACTGATTATCATTCAGTCAAAGCAACAAGGGGATCAACCGATTAGTTCCTAAAAACTCTTCGAATCAGTACTCTGAAACTAAGCCACACATCTTCTTGCTCTTCGTGTCTGCGCTGTAACTTTATTCCGAGTAATTCCATCTTTGACTGTTTCAGGTCACACCTCCATCTCAAGTTTCGACCTGCTCTCTACCAGTGATTATCAAAGCATTTCCTGCTTCAGGAACACTGGAGAAGAGAGGTGTAGAAGCAGCATCCAACTGAAGCAACTTGGTGAGGATAGGGGCGATGACTGCTAAGAAATGATTCCTTTTTACATCTTCAGAACAGAAACTGTTTTTTCGTCATTCTTCGAGGGGTAATCATCAAAATTCTGGTGCTTCCTTTGGCCTGTCTGGGACAAGATGGCGCCGGACGGCGCCGTTTACCATGCCTTACCATCCAAACGCATCCCGTCTCCATGTCCTCGACAAACTTATCCTTACTACTTCATGCCTTTTGCTAATGCAGGTATCACTAGTGCTTACGAGGGCTCACTGTCAACGAAGGTCCATTAGTAATGAGGGGGACTAGTAATGAGAGTGCTACTGATAATGAAAGTACTAGTAATAATGAAGCTATCACGAGCAATGAAAGATCATTGGTAATGAAGGTACAAATGCAGCACTAGCAAAGAAAACATCACGCTAATAAAGGTTGGAATTCAAGGCAGGTAAATAACCGATTCATTTTAAAAATTTTACAAAGTCTGGCTTACTGCGGGGAAATCTGAAGGCCTGAAAAGAAATCATATGCCGTTTCTAATTACTGTTTCTTACCTGCTGCTATTTATCACCTGCTGTTTGATGATATGTTTGCCATTTTAGCCGCACTCTAAAGGCGAATATAATTATTGTTAGAAATTTCTTGGTAATAAGGTATTAAAAAAGAGAAAGAAAAGTTTTTTGTGTGAAAAAAAGATATAAAACGAAAATAATAGCGAGGGAAAACGGGAGGGACAGGAAGTAGTGAGATAGTTCATTCATCTGAAACTTCGTGGATCAGCAAAATTAAGTGGAAAAACTGTTGCTCAGTTATATGGAAATCGTTTTTCATCCAGCACCACCCGAAAATAATAATAATGATCAAAACTTGCCAAGGTAAAACCGGAAATCCAAATATTTCAACGTGAAGAAGGTGTTGGGGTGACTTGACCTTGACAGGTTCACATTCTTTAAGAGATAACTGTTCTGTCGACTTCGCCTATATGTTGTTCTGTGGAATGTGCATCATGGAGTAATGAAATATGGAATGAGACTAGTGTCTTGAATTGTAAACATTCGAAGTTGTATTATTTGTTAATATGAAAAAGCTAAATTACAGATAAAGTTAGAATTTAGAGGTAGTTCAAGCAGTACCAAACATTCTTTCCAAACAAACTAGAAAATAGGCAGTTAAGTGTCAAAGAGAGTAAGGTGAAGAGGATTTGGAATTCTCACAGTTTTAAACGAATGACTGAAAGGGAAAAGAAAAATAGCAGTTTAAGCGAAAAACTTAGAGCTTAGTGCTCCCAACATACCCTTTTGTTAATTGACTTTTAAATTTCACCCTTGATAATTGCGAACAAAGATGTTGTCATAATAGTAGAGAGTAACGCCAATAGTATTGGATAGATGAAACTTTTTCATCCTAAAAAAATGTAAATTTTGGAAGCATTCAAATCGAAAATTCATTTTACTAAAACAAAACGAGAACTTTTTTTTGATTCTCACAGTCGTCAGAATTTTTTTTTGAAATGAGACTGAAGGGAAGTAATTTGAGACATTTAACAAGCTCCTCTCTTTCCTTGTCTTTCTCTTTCTACACTTAGGAAAGTGAGTTTACCTTTTCAGCCATTTTTTTATACATTATTGTTTTCTTTCTTGAACTGAAGTTTAAAAAACCGAAATGGAAGGGTAAAGAAGAGAGAAGTTAATTAAATGAAAATGATAAACTATTCATGTGGTGCAAATCTTCTGCAGTATCAAAAATTAAGTGAAACTCAAATTTCGGAAGTTTAAATTTGAAGGCATTGCTTCCTTTGCTTACATATTCAAGTTTTTCTTCAGTCAAAATCTGTTGTAGCAAGACTTTTTGCCGAAGCAACGCGAAGCAGTCACCTCGCAGTTTCTGGTGCGCGCTGTATCTCCAGAATACTTCTGAATGCATCCGTTCCAGTGCCATCAACGAGTTAACTTGAAACACTTATCAGATAGGTGCACACTGAAAAAGAAGGGAAAGGAAGCAAAAAGAAAGTGTTACTAGAAGGAATTCAGTAGTCCGAATTGTTCCTCGTGGAGTACAAAACGACGATAACCATCTTTCCGCAGTGTCTTCATATGTGATGAACACACTCTTTATCATTTCAGTTGATATGTTTTCGATTGAACTCCAACATTTACACTTCATCATTATGATTTATTATAAGTCTCAAAGTTATCGTTGATTGGACTAATCGTCGTCATCAAATGCTTCTGTTACCTTGAAAAAGTGTGAAATATAAGCTTACTAATTCATCTACAAGTTTACATGAAGAATTTCAATCAAATAACTGAGCAAGGCGACAATACATTTCACTGTAAATTTCGACTGCATGTGACATTTTCTAAAACTTCAGCAACAAATATTTATTAAGCAATATTTCTAAATTTTGATTAAATCACTAACGGAAAAAAGTAACTGTTGAAGGTAATCACTATCCTTAATAAAATGCATCGTAAAAATAAAATTTATAGAGCAACTTGAAACTTAGCAACACAAAATATTGATTATACAACATTAAGTTACCACTAATTTCCAATCAGAAAAATGTCTTGTCCAGATTACTGATATCATATCAGTGTTTATCAAATATGCAAATCCTGAAAACCGTTTAATCTTGAATTTAGTGTTGCTCCCTTTCCTAATATTTAAAATGATTAGTAGATGCCATCGAAACATGACCGATTACTCTCGTTAGCCATTCATGCAAAACGGAGTTTAATTGGTAAATCAAGCTATTTCCGGCCTTGTTCCGTAGCACAACAAGAACGGAATGTCGAAATGTTTTTCCGACATTGAGCAGAAAAGGACCGATGAAACATTCTGCTTGGCCCATATTAGGGCACAAGACAAGCACATAAACTTCCATTCCTATCTTTGTTTTTCGTAGTCAATCTTGCAATACTATATTCATTTATGTTTCCAGCACATTATTAAAGTAGTTCAAAATAAGGAATAACCTTTTTCAATGGAGGTTTTTCCATTTTAAGGAAGGTTTGTTTATGATATTAGATATTAGTCAAAACTGTGAGCACAAAACAGCCAATCAATTATACAACATTTTTAAACTAAAGCCATGCATTTAAATTGGAAGCTCTGAAAAAAAAAAAGAAAGCTAGCGTGAGGGCATTGAGTTTGCCATTTATTTTTGTGTTACTTTCAAAAAATTTAAATTTATGATTTTCTTACATATATATATAAACTTTTTAATCGAAAGTTAATCAAAAAGTAGAGTCATATTAAGCAAATACATAATTATTGATGGCAAAAGACTGATTTTAGTGGGAAAAAAAAACTTCATCTCGATTATGAAGTAATCTAAGAGAACAAAAAAAATTGTTATTTGACAAATGGAAAGAGAAAATGGGTTGATGAAATTTTGCTCTTAAATTCTAACGCAATTTCATATATTTTCTTAAATTGCTCATAAATTATTAAAAGTTAAGGAACAAAATACTTGATCCTTTTCAAGTATTTTTATTGAAGGCCAATTCAGTCTTGATGATGTTCGAGGCTATCTTTTGATGCAAGACCGAATAAGCTGCAAATTCTCGTTATTTCCGGAAAATGATATTTTCTTCCTTCCATCAAGAAGAAATTCCAAAGAGAATAATTTATTCAGGGAATCTATCCAATCATTTTTTCAATTCATGCATTTCTGCACAATTCTATGCAAAATTTCATTACTTCAAGATAAGAAAGATTTATTAACAAACATTCCTTCCAAATCATTTAATTTTTTTCTTTGTCTTTTTTTTTCGTGGCTCCATAAATACAACCGTTTCACTTTATATTATCTAAAGGAAATCGGAAGGTTAGAGGAACATTCTTTAAAAGTAGCATTCCATTTCTCTGTTTGAAAAAATTTCTAATCTTATCCATCGACTTCACAACCTATTCAATAAGGCCACTTCCTGTGAATGGATTCAATATGTACTACTTGTAGCCTTGTCCGATTTGCAAGAGTAATGCGAAACTTTTCCTAGTTTAGACAAAAGGAGAGTTGATGAGATTAGCCTTCCTTCCTTTTCAAAATTACCCATATTACTACTGATTGATACCTATTCATCGCTCACAGAGTCCTGAAAAACTTAATGATAGTTATATTTATGTTGTATTAACGAAGTAACAAAGAAGACACTTCGCAGCGATTAAAATACATTGTCGTGAAATCACTGAACTAAAAATCATTATAATTTCACTCAGCTCTTTTTCGTTGACAGCTAAATTAATTTAACACTTTTTGATTAGTAATGATTTGATTCATTCAACTGAGCGTTTTTCGGTTCACAAGGCTTTGATAATTCAAAGTTTTTGGTTGATGAGACTAGCACAACATATTTTTCTCTTTTTTTTTGGTAATTTTTCATTTGTTTACCATATTTTTCAAGAAAAAATTGATTTCTGTATTCTTCAAGATAAAATGAAGCAAGGATTTCTGTGTTGTGATGCAATTGTTGTCATTTTTCAAAACTAAAGTTCCTACCTTCATTCTTGATTTCACCTAATAATAATAATTAATAATGATAACTAATAATGACAATTAATAATAACTGGTAAGTGCTTGCTTTTTCATGGGCAGATCTTGCACAGATCAACTGATAAAATGAGTGAACATTTTAATCAACACTGATCCATCTCTTTGTCTGTTTAGAAGATAACTTAAAGCATTTTGTTGAAATAGTTTTACAATACTCAATGACAGATAAGCAGAGATCGGAAAGGAGAAAATGAAGTGTGAAAGTATTGTGTGCAGTGCTGCTGCATAAGTGGATATAAGTTTTTAGCTTGATCAAGCTGAAACTTTCAAGTGGCCACATGCGATGAGAGACAAATAAATACTCATCAGGACTAAATAAATTGTTAGCTATTTGCGGGTGCTATTCTAATGCTGTTAGGCTTATTTTATGACGCTAATCTTCAGTCTTAGTTTGAAAAATTAGTTTAATTTTTCATCTCATTAATTCACATATTATATTGAAATAAAAAGCATTTGAACCTGTAAAATACTGAAAAAAGACTGGTGAGAAATTTTTCGGCTTTGATAGATTATAAGAACAAATTCAAAATAGTTTACATTTATTTCTCTCCCTCATTTAAGCATTTATACTTAAATAACGGCACGAGAAAGGTTTGGCGTATTTTTTTTTGTGGGAAGAGAATTTATACAAATAAATGAAACATAGCGTTCTCTTTAGCAGCCTTCAGATATCCCAATTTACATTACTTCATTGATTCTTTTCTTTTTGTTCGTTATTTTGAAAATTTGATGGCTCAGAATAGTAGTGATTAGCCTCTCGTCCATTTCAGTGTCACGCAAGGGAAGCACAGATACTCTAAGCTTCTTCGAGAACCACTCTCGACTCGATCCCTAGACCAGCACTATATCATCATTTACCATTCGCCAACTTGTTTATTGTCTTTTACTAGCTTTGATAAATTATTTTTTACAAATCCTCACTTTAATGTTCTCCTTTGTTATTTTTTCTTTTGGATGTTTAATGCATAAAATTGTTTAATGTTTAATACATAAAATTTAATGCATTCTTATTTTTTTTGAGTATAGAAAAAGTGTCTAATTAATTTATTAAACTTTCTGTATTAATTTTATTCCAGATCCAAATTCTTCATTTCCGATTTTGTCTTTCTTTTTCAGATAATTTTTTATATAATTGAAGATTGACAAGATAAAGTTTCCTTTTTTTTTGCTCTTACTTACTACTTATCCGCTAATAACACTTTATCGATGTTATAAATCAGATAAAATAAAATTGTTTTCCAGCAGGATGCGATTCATTGAACTTTTCTAAAAGTTTTTTTTCATCTAACAAATTTTTCTTTCCATTTCAAGAATTTTAAATCTAATTTATCATAGCTTTTAGTCCTTAATCCGTTTCTGGGCCACTACAGAAGCAAATTATAAGTGAAAAAATGCCATTATTTTTGGATTATGATATTTTAAATTAGCTCAAAAGCATAAGTAATGGCATTATTCTAATATAACTTTAAAAAAGAGAACATTTTTATGTTTGCTCTTCGCAGCAGTTTAGCCTAAGAGAAATTTTCACGAATTTAATTAAAAGATTGACCTGTTTTTTTCATGTATTAATGTTACGAACGAATCCTTATATTTTCCAATTTTGATTTCATTAAGTATTTAAATACCTTGGAGATTGAAAATTGGTTCCAGGGTTTTTGTGGTAAATGTTATTATTAAGAGTATATTATCTATCGTTTTCGAATTTAACCCATTTAGAGAATTTGATGAGTTGTCATCCTAATGGATAAAATGTTAGTCATAATGGAAAGTGATGATTTCGAAATGTTGTTTACCTGTATTGAATTAGAATGAAGCGAAATCACTTCCGCGCAAATGTTTTTTGAAATTGATGAATCAAGCAAAAATTACCAGGCTATTTAATAATTGAGTGCTCAGACTGCAGTTAACATTGAAAGGAAGAAACACATTTTTCTTCTTTCAATAACAATTATGATAAATCGGTGAGTTAAACAATTTAATATGGTGATATCAAATGATATCGTCATACTAAACTGTTAACATTTAAGCAAATTTTATTTCCTTGCGCAATTCGTAGGAAATTTCAAATAAAAAATGCTTTTTTTTTGGTAAAAAATTTATGAACAAATAGAGTCACTGTGTATTTCAGAGCAGAAACTTATTAGTGAAAAACGAAAAAAATTATTTTCATTGAGCGCAGTGTTCCTTCCCTTCAATGCTTTTCACTGATTCATTATATCACTCACTCTTTTACTTTCTCTTCACAAAACTACAAACATTGAAACAGTGAACTCTTCATCCGTACAATATGATAAATTAACAGCAAAATATTTATCAGTTCTTTCATCGCATCATCAAAAAAGATAATCTTTTCATCAAAAAAAAAGATGATCTTTTCATCAAGAAAAGATAATCTCTTCATCAAAAAAGTCTTTTCGCTCGCTGTTCCAAGTGTTAGTGATGAAAATCGTTGCGATGATAAATATGATAAACGTATTGCTAATATGTGTATTTATCACTCAGTGAGCTTGTGCTTAACACAAAATAAGCAAAACTAATTTTATTATAATCAAAAAGGGAAAAGTGCAAGAAATTAAAACTTCGGAAGCTCAATCATTTCAAGCGCTTTATTGAAAACAATTCACAATAAACAAATGAAACAATTCTTAAGAATATATAAAAAATATTAGACCTAAAGTAGTCATATATGATATATCATAATTCGAAAAGTATTAGACAAAAAATTTGTAAAACTTCATTTGCACAATGTATTCTTTCATGGCGAAAAATAAAATTTATTGATGACTGAAAGGAAAAGTATGACTGACCTACAGTTTCAGTTTTTTTCTACTAGAATTAATCTCTTTTCTTACTTTTTTTTCAAAATCAGTCAAGAAGTTTGATTTATTTAGACTTATTTTTCCTGATGAATTTTCTCCTGTCCTGACTTTGTTTCCAAAAATTTCTATGCAGGAAGATGAAACTTCTGCTGAAATCAAACTTGTTAGTAATGCTTTTTTTCCATTAGCCCGAAACCACTTATTTCCATCCATACAAATGTTCAATCAATTTTTTTTTTTTTTAAAAAAAAAAGCTTAAATAGTTCATTCACTCTCCAAAAAGAAAAAATATTTGTTAATTGGAGCATTTTGATGCTAATGGTAAGTTTAAAATTTTTTTCTTCTTTAGGAAAAGTCGAAAAATTCTATCGTGAGAACAATAAAAAAGAGCCTTGTTTGTCTAACATCTGCTGAATGAATCATTTTTATGTATACACATACATCACGATAAGTGACAAAAAAGTTATCAGTGCTGCTTTGCTTTGCTCGACCTTATTTACTTGCTATCAGACTGAGACTAAGGAACAAACAATACTTACTTCTCTAATTTCATTGGGAAGTAAAAGGAAAGGAAAAAACAACCGATGGCATTCAGAAGCATAATAAAGACTTAAGCCGAGAGCCACGCTAATAAAATTTTGTGGAGTTAGATGAAAATGAAACAAATAAATGCCATCTTTGAAGAGTAAATCAAAAAATAAGCAAAATATTTGTAAAACGTTTTCTATCAGAATTTCAGTCTTCTAATTCAATGAAACAAATCAGGTTGAAAGAAGTATTTTAATTGTTAATAGTACTTTACACTCATGCCAACTTTTAAAAGTACTTTAAAAATTTGCCTAAAATTATTGCTGAATTACCTCAACAGAAATAGGAAACTACATTTTAATTATGGACATTAATTTCCTTTTTTTGTAAGAAATTAGACAAAGTTCATTAATATCGTTTTAAAATTTTGATTAGTTATAAAGAAATCAAAAATTTCTAAAAATTTATAAACGAATTCATAACTTATTCTTTGCGGCCTCATCAAAATTGTCCATAATTAGGCAACTTGAATTTAGCGTGATTAATGATGTCATGTTATAGAGAAAGTTTTAGGATTCGATTCGAAAAGCTATAACTTCAAATGTCTTTTGTTAATTCTGAGAAATTTAAAGCACTAAAAATTATTAAACAGAATAATTCAGTAGTTGGTACCTTTTTATTTTTGAAGCCTGATAATTCTGGCAGACAAAGGAAAGAAGACAGAGTGTTATTATTGTCGAAGTGAAGGTATCTTAATACATTTTACATTTCAAATACTAAATCTGAAAAGAAATAAAAAACTCAAAGTTATCAGTAGGCTTATTTTTTATATAACATAAGTTGAATTATTTTATTATGTATCAATAACAGTGGTAGGCATAAATTACAGAGACAAAATGAAAGAGAGAAAAAGGGAAGAGCGAAGAGAATATCTTAAATTTTTTTTTATTCAGCGAATTAGTTAAAGACAAATAATTTCCATTTCACATCAATTTCGTTTCAATGCTTTTTCCTCAATTTCGTTATTTATCCATTTTTGACAAGCTTTATAATGGAGAAATCTTTCTCCAACTAACTATTTCATATATTTATTACCGTCCTCCACTACCTATTTTATATATTTCATTAGCAATATATTACTCTTATTTATTTCTGATTATACTTTAACATAAGAAAATGGAATAATATGATACATTGCTTAATAAAACTTTTTTCTTACCAACTATCCAACATGACTACTTATTGCCTGTTTTCATTTTATATATATATATATATTATATTTTATATATATATTATATATACATTATATATATATATATATATATATATAATATATAATGTATATATATATATATATATATATATATATATATTATATATATGGATATAATGAAATGATGTCATGTTATAGAGAAAGTTTTTGGATTCGAATCGAAAAGCTATAACTTTATCCATTTTTGACAAGCTTTATAATGGAGAAATCTTCTATAAATATATATATATATATATATAAAAAAAAGCAAAAAAATATATATATATAGCAAACTAACAGGATTTGAATAAATTTTTATATCCCTATGCTACAAAATTTTCAATTTACGGTTAATTGATAAGAATTTATATATGTGTAAAATTAAACATATAGCGCTATATGGTTATTTCATTCTCATTTACATATTAATAAAATGATGCATTCCACTTTTTTCGAGTTCTTAAAGAAAAATTATTTATTTTAATTTTTTCTTCTCGAACAAAACAATATTATGTGAAATATTTTAAATTAAATTCATCATCATCATCATATATACATATATATATATATATAAAATCTACAAAGTGGTTAAAAGTACTCGGAAAATTCCAATTTCGGTAATTGATAGTCCAAAATCTGTCATTCCATTCCAAACATACATTTCTGGAATTTAATTGGACAAATTTGCTTCTTGTGTAACTTTTGTCAAACAGGAAAAAAAATAATTTCATTCTCTCGTGTTGCAACTGTGTGGAAAATTTATTTCATTATAAAACGATTTTGTCGTTGAAGCCACGACCTCCCTGCTTATCATTATCATCTCTTCTCTCCATCCATCCGGATTCTTCTCTTTTTTCGACAATATAACGCCAGAAATTTATTCTTTTTCATTTTCGGAAACTATTTTTTCATTTTACTGCTATCAATCGAGGCATTTATCTGTTTGATTTGTCAATATATTTCATTGTTAGCAAACATGTGCCAGATGTCTACAAAAGAAAAAGTGCCTCAGTAGTTGGCCAACTTGTATGAAAAAAAAATAAAAAGGCCAACATCTTCCGTTAATTCAATTTCATTTACTTCATCCGACTACTCAGGACTGACAGTAGCAAAGCTACTAATTCAAATAAGACTGAGAAATACTTGTAACACATCCTTTATCTAATTCTTTTTCAAAGGTAAAAAAGATATTTGCATAAAAGTTTAGAGTTTTCAGATATCTATTTGATTAATGATTAAATCGTACTTCATTGGTACTTCAATTTGATTATGGCGACATTATTCTTATTCTCATCTGATTAACTATATGCTCATCGTTACTATACGAATTACTAAACTTAAATTGAGATAGAAATTTCATTGAACTTTAGAAAGTGTCATTTTTTCAAAAGATTTTTTCAGCTTTTTTTTGCAAAACTTTTATTAAAACAATGTCATTTGCAAAATTAATTTGTGTCAAATATTTGTCCTGTTAATTGTAAAACAACTATTTTAATTCTAAAATATTTGCAGAAAAGAGCCAAAAACAGAAGCTGAGCCAAGCTTTTTCTTTTTTAATTCAACATATCCATTTAGTGGTGTTTGAGGTCTCTATCAAATACATTTTAAAAAAAAGAGAATATTTGTTTTATTGCGTTTTCGTAAAACGATAAGAAACAAAATTTGCCAAAAAAAAAAAAGAAACTGAACAGCATTCAAAGATAACTAGACATGCTCTCAAGTTTTATCTGTTTGAGAATGGATTTAATTTAGGATTGTCCAAATTTGAGTTAAAGTTCATCGACCTATTAAAAATGAATTGAAATGTAATTTAATCCCAAAATTATTACTACCTGAAGTATTAGTAGAAGACATTATTATTAATACCGTATAATGAGAGAAAAAAGTTTAGATACAGTATGCTTTGTCGATCCGAATCGTCTTCAGAAGGAAACTAAAAAAGAAGGAACTATCGATGAGAGATGAACGGCGGTGCATGCGAGATCGGTTCCGTACCGTTTCAGAACGCCACATGGCTTTTTGCAACTTTGTCTGATTTCCACATCACATATGGCCTCATACATCCTTACATTGCTGTTTTCCTCTGTTTCGCCGGTCAACTAATTTTATTTTCACTTAAATTTTTGAAAAAAAAGGAAATTTAAGAGAATAATTTTTGTAAGGCATAATTAATCCGGTCGAAAAGTAAACTTCTTTTCAAGTATGAAATGAATTTTTAGGATCAAATCTATGTTATTTTAAATTAGGATGACATTAATCGGTCCTAAAAATCGGTTCGAAAATGTATTCGAATTCTATTTCAAAAAGTGAATTTTATTTCAAGTATTTACTTATTTATAGTTACGAATACATGAACAGTCAGAAAATGATTTGATTGATAAGTGAAGCACAAATTGACTGATAACTATTATCAAAATTATTTCATTTCCTGTAAATTCAAAACAGAAACCGACTAACTAAACTGTTATTAGACAGCATTTCAATTATTAAAATCTATGCACAAGTTCGAACAGGAGGTTTTCTCGTAGATAGAGCTAACAAGCAGCATTTTAAGTTGCAAATTTGAAATAGAATAAAAAACAAGTTATTGATCCATCGCTTAAAGATGTCACAGTGTCTTTAGCAGAACTCACTTCTTGTCTTTTTCTTATAATTTCATCATAAGAGTGGCCTATAATTTGTTACTAAGCCTTGCTATCTCAGGCACAATACTGAACATGATGACAATCGCGGTGCTAACTCGACCATCGATGGTTTCTCCGGTAAATGTGCTGCTTTGTTCGGTAGCAATTTGTGATGTACTCGTCATGGGATCATATCTAATTTTTGTTACTCATTTCTTAATCAATGCAGCCAATCGTTGTCTGCATACCGATTACAGCTACCCGTGGACAATTTTTACCCTGATCCATGCCCATGCATCAGTTATATTGCATTCAACAAGTATTTGGCTTACTGTTAGTATTTTCTCTTCGAAAATATCAATCTTATCACATTACTAACAAATATTGATAATGTATCATAAAATTAATAACTTTAAAATGGTGCAGTTAAATATTATATTGCTTCATTTACATAAGTAAAGCAATAAGACAAAGTGCAAAGCGATTTATGAACATTCGAAATAATCTTTTGGCAAGCAAATAAATTCAGTCTTATTTTGAAATATCATTTAATTTTAAATGAACATGTTAAGATTCCGTTTAATTACTTGTGACTGGAAAAAAAGCAAAGCAAAGTTTTCTGGAGACTGAAACGAAATAGGAGAATTAAATATAACGACGGGATATGCAAGTTGGGGGCTTCAGGCTTATTAAAAAATAATTAATAAATATTGGTATTATATCGCGAAATTAACAACTTAAAATGTAACAATACTATGTTGCAGTCCATAATTAAAAAATGAAGAGAAATCCGGAACAATTTACATGTCGATTATATTGCTTAAAGGAAAGAAAAAGAATAATTAAAATTAAAATTAAAAGTAAAGGACAGTAGAAATAGAATAGAAACTATCAGACAGTGATTTCAGTTTGCAGATCTAAGCGCAATTGCTAACTTTTTTTGACCCTTGTATCGTAGGCGGATCTTAAATCCTTGCAGCAGCCAAACTTCATCTTCCAGTTCTTCGCGATGGATAAAATTTGATTTTTTTTTTCCAAAAAGTACATATTTATCAGATCTTTTGAAGGTACTATTGGCTCAAATTCGTGTCTTAACAATTCGTCGTTCCACGTTGCATCCGTCAACGACAGTTACAATACGTTTTACGATTTTGCTCAGTTTAGCAACATGCTTCGTTATTTCGCTATTTAATCTTCCTAATTTTTTAACTTTTAAAGTATGTGCATATGAAGATTTTTCCAAATTAACAAAAATTTTAGCAAAGCTTCAAGTAGTTGTAACTTATTACCTGGTTCAGGTATTTCGCATTTAGTTAATTTTTCTGTGAAAACATATATTCTTGAAATAGGAAATTTTTTTGGATTTCAGTAATTGAAGCAAAAAAATTGCAGGTTGTGAGGACATCACCAGAATTATTCCTTCCATGTTTAGTTAAGTATTCAGAGAATTCTTCATCATTATTATCAGTTGATGACAAACTTGATTATGAGTACTCCCAGCCGAATCCGGATTACTCACAATATGATAATTATCCGGTTTACATGCTTGTTGCATCGCAAGGAAACTGTATGAAGCTTAAGGTACCTAATTCCTTCTCTTGTTAGAAGTAGAAGGCTTTTCTTATGCACTATTTATTAAATATTTTGAAACATCCTTTGGAGCCTAATTGTCTTAACCGTAATCATCTTAAAGAGCAAAGACGAACAGGTTATTTTCGTTATAATTTTCAATGAAGATTAAAATAACTCAAAATTGTAATCTTTTTTTTATCATGAAACTGAAGTTGAAATAACTGTAGATAATCTCAAAATTAGACGAAAGCCGTGGGTTATAAATTCGAACTCTTTCTTTCTCTTTTTTCATTTTTCTATAGCTTGACAGCCACAATTACGAAAGTGGCTTTTTGATTAGAATAAAACTCTGAAATTTACCTTATTATTTATCTGTAAAATATCTAGTCATTTTTAGAATACATTTATAAAAAGACTAAGAATCGGCAAATACAATGTTTATAGTTAGGTACTATAAAGATTTTAAATACTTGCTTACATTCGTATAAAAAACTTTCGCAACATTACTTATTTGTTAATGATAACTGTTGATATTACTTAGCAATATTAACAAAAGTTTTCACATTATTTAATTTCCAACACTTAGTTAAGTCTATTAATAATTTACAGTTAGCATTCTGGTCAAACGGAATACTTTTCAAAGTGGTACCATGCTTACTTTTAACTGTATCAATTATTGTATTGCTGAAAGTGATCGCTGATCTGTCAAATCAACGGCAAACTCTCGCGCAGGTTCTCACCTATAATTTATCGAATTTATTTATATCATTTACAACACTTTCCTTTTTTTTTTACAATACACAATATTTCTATACTATCTGAGAACTCAATTTGCAGTATTTTTGTACTTGGAGTAATTTTTATGGCTTAAGTGCTTCCATTTACAGTATTCATTCCACTTGCATACTATGTTATACAAAATAAATGAACACTTCGTATACTGTATATGAGCACCTCATTTACCATATTATTATTCCGTTTTACAGACTTGAAGTATCTCATTTGCAGCATCTACTTTTTTAAATTTTCGGACCTTTTTTACAGTACCCCATTTGCAATATTTATTTTTGCAGAATACTATGCTGCAAACAAAGGATTTGTATTTAAATGTCTCATGCACAGTATTTTATCCATAATTTACCAATATTTCTTTAAAAAAAACGAACAAAATGAAATGAAATTCCAAAAAATAAAATTTTTCACCTCTCCTCAAAACTACACTAGTTAGTCCTACTTTTTGTAAACCTCCAAATGCTAAAATATCACTGCAGCCTTCAGTTATCAAAAAATATCGTATCTATTTGAGACTCAATTTTTTCTAGCTCTGCAATTCCTTGAAGGTTGATAAATAATAGTCCAAACAAAAATCGTTTTAGTTTTCTTAGGCTGACCAGAAAAACAAAAAGCATATCATTTATTGTCTTGCAAAGAATTTCAACACAAGTCAATGAGATTTACAAATTACATTGATATTTAAATATTTCTTGAATTTCAGAAAGATATTTTATCAGTATAAAATTTCTTGTCACTGTTAGTGAAGTGTTGCTCTTTGAGTAGTTATCTAGCACATAGCTATAAAATCGATTATTGGCCAAATCTTCCTCGTCGAATAGTCAGTCATCCAACTCATAATTATAAAACCGATTAATAGCCAAGTATTGCTCCTTGAGTAGTTATCTAGTCATAGCTATAAAACGGTTCATGAGACAAGTGTTGCGTCTTCAGTAGTTATAAAACCGATTATTGGCCAAGTGTCGCTTGTTGAGTATAAGTTCAAATTGTTATCTAATTTTAAGTCTAATAGAAATTATAGCGCAACGACGCAAATAGGGCAGAATTGCCTTCTACTTCTTTATAAATTCAATCAGCTTTGGAATTCCACGCATTCTCTCTCATTTTTTTAAAATTCTACATATGCAATTTTATTTGAAGTGAATAAAATTGAGGAGAAAGGAAAAAAACTCTTTTCTCTATCTCTCATAGATCTTTTTACCCCTCTCTTTGTAGGGTCTTTTTCATCCGTTCTAATGATAAGGTCAAAACTTTCAGTGCACTAAACTATACTTTTTCGTTCTTTTCCGTTGTTGTGTGATCGATAGGCGCATAGTTTTGAGGATTTAATCAAAAAAAGCTAGAAATGAAATGAGTTGGACAGAAAAAAACTGAAAATGAAAGAATAGAGAAACGAAAACGAAAGCCTTAACAATCGCTGAAAACAAAATCCTTTCGAATACTCAAAAATAAATCTCTTAAGTACATACATTGGCAGTTATCCAAATATTCATTTAACGAAAACAGTCTTATTCGATAGCCTTATCACCTCATAAGATAAAATAGTTTAATAAACGAGTTTTATTGACTTCCAATAAAGTGAAAATTCTTCCAAGTTAGTTTTTTCCTTTTTTTTTGATCGGTGATGGTGAGAAGTGCGATAGAAAGATACCTTATCAATCACTGAAGCCTTCTATGGAAATTCTCGTAAATATGACTATATGAAATACTTTCCCTTTCATTCATTCAATTTCTTTTTTCTTTTGAAAAATGTAATTTATAGTTAATGAACCGAAAAGTACCGAAAGATCATACAACACCAATGCTTGTTGCGGTCTTATCAATATTTCTTGTCACAGAGCTACCACAGGGTGTTATGAATGTACTGACGGGCATTTTCACTGGTGATACTTTTCATCAGAAAGTAGGCAAATATGTTTTTGCCATCAAAAATATACTTTCAAGAAAAAATTTGCTATTGTAAATAGCTTTTAAAATTTTCAATATTTTATGAATTTTTGTTAAACTCTCACACTAGTGTAAGCTATTTTATTCCTAAATTCTAAAATATTCATATTTAGACTTAAGGTTAGTCTAAAATGTGTCTGTTTAAATTTTAAGTTTAGTCTAAACATACTCTTTGCTTCAGTTACAAATTTAGATTAGGAATATATTTATTTGATCCATAATTTTAGTCTAAAATGCATCTATTTGAATTGCAAGCGTAGTTTAAAATTACAGGTTTATTTACCCTTGGGCGATTTCATGGATCTCTTGTCATTACTTAATTCAGCCGTTAATTTTCTAATCTACTGCATTATGAATAAACGTTTTCGTGTTACTTTTTTGCAATTATTTTGCGGTTTCTGCACAAATCGAAAACTTTCAAGGTATGAAAGTTGAGAGTAGTATTAACAGTATTGATGGACGTCGGCTGTAGTACTATAATTAACATTATTCTAAAAAATATAAAAATTTCCTTCGAATTAAAATATTAGCATGAAATGCTTTAAAAGGATTAAATTTTGAAAATTTAAAATATAAACTTTTTTGAAAGTTGTCACAAAAACTTTTTATGCAACAAATTTATTGGAATTATAAATTGTTTATGATAATTTAGACTTATAGAAGACTACAGTCGTGTTGAATATGCTTTTGAATCGTCAAGGCAACCTAATCGAAGCAATAATATTTGTCGAACTGAGCAGGTAACATTTACATGAAAAAGACAAAGAGTTGTAGGAAAATAAAATCTTATTAGGACTCCTACTCCAAATTTAATTTTGGCAGAAATTAAGTTTAAATTGAAAATGAATGCTATTTTCCTTAATAGTTGCTGATAAATGATGAGAGCTAACTTATCAGCGGCACAGAAATTATGCATTAGTAGCTGAAGAGGTTTCAAATTTAATATGAGAATTTTAAATAAATTAACAACCATTGAAGACATAAATTTCAAACAAACAGCTTACCGGGACTTTTTCTTTTTGAAGATTATGTTAACATCATCACAACATCGGCCAAGTGCTGTGTCAGTTTTTGCAAGTTTATCACGAGAAGAGCCGTTAAAGAGTCAAAGGAAATACACAGGCAATTTATTAACCGTTGAAAGTAATCAGTATCGAATGATATCTATTATAACTAAACGGGTAAGTATCATACTTATACTTACATGCATAACGTGAAATAGATTTAGTTAAATAATATTAATTAAGTGCTGATTTACTCATATCGATTCATCCCTGTGAAACACACATATATTATTTTATAAGCCTTTTCTTTATTTGGGGTATACCTTCTTTCAGTTATTATGTTTTATTATTTTTCAAATAATTTCTGGGCTTTTCTCCTTTTTCTCTGCATTCTTAATACTGTTACTAATTCTAACTTCCTTTCCATTGTGACACATTTGTTTCCAAACCTTCAGGCATTTTAGGCACCGCATAAAAAGTAACAATTGGTGCAAAACATTTGTGATATAAACGAAGAACAACAGTCATCTGAATAACTGCCTTGACTCTCTTCATGACTCTCGATCAGATATTATGATCAAACTCATTTATTATTATCAGTGTTGCTATTATGTTGCAATACCTCAATGATGCATAAAGCCAGTTTTTATTACTGAAAGAACTGCCATGACAAATAACCTTAAAATGTTTGGCCATCTGATTTAAATGATAAGAAACCTAATTTCAGAAAATTCCTTTTGTTTAAAATCATTCAATAGAATTTGTCACTCGCGAGTACTAAAATTCCAATATACAGTTTCAAGTAAAAGTAATCATGAGAGAAATCGGATTTTACCAGTTTTATCATCACTTTATTATAATGACAAGGTATTGCGAAGTAAATTGGAATCATGATTTCTTGATCATATTATCATTAAAACTGATCTTTCTAATTTCATCAGACGGAAATTCAAAGGTAGATGATTAACTTTTCTGATCAAAAATAAAAAAACGCAGTTTGATTTTTCTATAAAGACAATAATCTCTTCTGTAGATATTTTTTTCAATATGCAATGAGAACCTTTCAGAATAATTTCAGTGGAAACAGCAAGTTTACTGATGAAAGCCCGCGTTAGTAGGTTGGGTTTATATTGGTTGGATTTATAGACTTTAGAACAAAGAAATGATATTACGAGACTGTTTCAACTGAAAAGTGAAAAAAGCTTCCGAAACGGTTCAGAACTGAATTTGAAACAGCTCCAAACAGTCTAGTTCTACTTACATTTCCTCACAGGTAACTTTTCTTAAAACACTCTACCCATTTAAGTTGCGTGAGAAGTAAGTTAGATCAAGATGAAAATAATAGCCAAGCAGTGGATTCACACTAAACCTGCAACGTTTCTTAGCTACCGCTGCTAACATAACAGAAAATGAAACCAAATACTGGTCCGTGGCATTTTATTGCACTAGTCTATTTATCACTTTCACTAGAACAAAAGCAGTTTTTCTTGTCCCACAATCTCTAGAATCTCTCAGACGGTATTATTAATTTAACCCTAGATTTATATTATTTGAACTTGAATTATTATTTAGTATTAATTTGGTCTCAAATTAATTTCACGCTAAATTAATCATAATAGTTCCACTTCACAAAATTTTTTCGGTATTAATTTAGCTTCAACTTAATATTACAAGCACAATTTTTTTAGAAAGCAATAATATCCTGTTTGAAGAGTAATATAATAATACGGTGTTAATCAAATACAATCTGATTTTACATATTACAAGAAGGACTAAATCAAATTTTATGCAGTGCTCTTTCCACCTAATATTTTGCAACTGTAATTTAGCTTCAATTAAACGTTGTTTTACGCAAAATTAACCTCAAACTGATACCACGTTGAGGTTAAAGTTGCGTGTTATTAATACTAGCTGATTTCGATTAAAAAAAAAACTTTTTTTTTAAATTGAATGTTGAAGTAATATTAGTATCATGCCAAATTATTCTCAACTTCATTTTATATAAGATTAAATTATCGCCAATTTTTTATTATTCAATCCCACTACTTTCAAAATAATATACCTTATTGTAAATTTAATCGTAATCTGTCTGAGGTAATGTTGAATTTGCCTCAAAGCAGTTTTCTATTTTATTAATTCAATTTAAAGCTACTCCTTACATAACACTATTTCACCTCAAGGTAATATTATACAATGCTAAATTTATCATATGTTGGTAGCACCAAATGTTGATATAACTTTAAAGTAATTTTTATTCGCTCCAAAGAGATACTTTACAATGTCAGTTTTAATCCAAATAATATTTGTGTTGACTTGACCTTAAGGTAATTTTATACTATAAACCTCGAAGTGATTTTAAATTCATTCGAGGTAATGATATTATTTGGTGTCATTTGACATCAGAATAAGCTTAATTAATAAGCCAAAATAATATTTCGTCATGTTAAATTTGCTGCAATGCAATATTCGTAAGTTAATTTGACCTCAAGTCAATTTCAGTTCACCTTCAGTGGTGATAGGCACATGACACAGTGGCAGAGCATTCGACACGGCACACAACCACGGGTGTTCGGTGGTGCGCCCGTGAACTGAAATAAAAAAGACAAGCATATAGCTGACCGAAATCTGATGTTAGCATAAACTATTCTGAGGCGCTTGCTTTCGATTTCCTACTGGTAGAGTAGTGTTTTACTGCACATTTCTGTAAAGCTTTTTCAGTACAACAACGTTCTAAAGTCTAATTTATTCAAATAAGTAAGAAATATATGCAAATAGGCCGGAGCTGAACTTGATATATTCAAATAGACTATCTCTTACATACCAGAATATTCACAAACAAGCTCCCAGAAAATGGAGCCTTTCTTCCCCTACAATTCTTTAAATGTCTTGGATAATTTTGCTATGATATACAGTTAAGAAAACATAAAAAAAACTTGTCGAACAGCAAACAATAAAAACAGTGTTAACTGCAACAATACTTTTTTGTTCATGAAAAATGTAAAAATTAGATTACATAGAACTTTCAAAAAAAAGAATATACTAGAAGAACGAGATTTAGCGGCCTCAACAAAACAGCCACATATAGCATGAATTTTTCGAAATTTCTCGTTACTTTTTGCTACTTGATACTCGCATTCAAAAGAGTCCCATACAATTTCGAACTGACAGAAAAAAAAAAACAATTGGAAATAAACACACCCCACCAATTTGAGACGATAAAACAAAACTTAGTTGCTCGAGAACAACTTGTTCGGATTCATGATTCCTTTCGGATCTAAAGCTCTTTTTATTGCAATCATTGTACTTACCGCTACCTCACCACATTCATTCTCCAAATATTTCTTTTCACTAATTCCAATCCCATGTTCACCTGTACATGAACCACCTGATACCAGCGCACGCCTAAATTTTTTTTTTTTTATGGAGAACGAAGAAAAGTTTCTATGAAATTTATGTTGACCTTTACAGTTTATTATTGAAAAATATTGAGAAAACTTATGCACTCCTTAAATTTGATTATATAATCTTCCCCGAAACTTCACAAGATACTCACTGAAAATTAAAGTAAATACTCTATAAAGCTCTATAAAGAAAAATTTTTCAAAATTATACTGGACAATACGATCCGATAGTGCTCGAATGATTTTCATCTCTTCCTGGTTCGATTCATCGACTAGGAAAATGCAATGGAAATTGCCATCACCAACGTGACCCACTATTGCTCCTGAAAGAAACGAAAAGAAATAAATTTAAAAAGTAAGAAACAAGCGCTAAAATAATGTGAAATACCCAAAGCATAGAATCATTATGAAAAAAATAAATAAATAAAGAAATTGGAAAATGAATTTGATAAGAGGAAAATTTAATAAAGTCGGTAATTGCGTATAATGATATAGATGTATGTCTTGAAGGAAAGAAATCCATTTTTCTAGCTTCCCCGCGTCATCTTTATAAATCACAAGCATAAAATGCATAACAGGCATAAAAACAAGTCATTAAACTCGATGAGAAAACAAGTTGGACCTAAGATGCCAGATTCATCAATATCCTTCCTCGTTTCCGCAATAGCTATAGCCAGTGTAGACATTGGCACAGAGACGTCTATAGTAAGACCCTGGAAATATTTTGATAGATTAGAGAGAATGATAATTTACAAGCTCAAGCTCAGCGGGACGAATTAAATCATTCCCTTTCCAAAACAAACAAACAAGCGTGGAAATCGTTAATAAAAAAAAAAAAAAACGAGGAAAACGAGAGCCGAAATTAATACAAAACAACAAACAAAAAACGTCTTAAAGCATTTACCAAAACTTTTGGAAAAAAAGAATAAAGAAGTGTGAGAAATTACTTTAATATTATCTTTTTGGGATACAACAGCGTGATAAACAGAATGGAGAGCACTCCACAGTTTTTTCTGCTCTTCAGGAGCATGACACCATGTAAATTCCGTTCCATCATTACTGGCGAATATTTCTTCTGCAACGTCAAATAAATAAGATAAATCTTTAAAGTCTTACTAACTATAAAAAATATTTTAGTAACAGGAAATAGAACATTAACTAAAAATTAAAAGGATCACTACCATGAGAACAGAAGTGGTGTATAATTGTAAACAATATTTAAAATATTTAATATTAAAGTAAAGTACTGGAAAAAATTACCCACAAAGCTCGCCTGTCCTGCTACCTCTGCTTCAGAGTTACCGTGAAATTCTAGGAAAAGTGTAGGTGATTCGACAAGAGTTAATTTATTGTATCGATTACATGCAGCTACCGTAACAGCATCAAGGAATTCTGCAAAATTCTACAAGACTAAACTAAAGTTCATTATCACCAGAAAATGGAATCGTTAATTTAATAGCAGAATGTTAACTTCAATGAACTTAAGAAAACGAATAAAAATCAAGAACTAAAATAGTTGAAATTGATAAACCAGCTTTGGGCTTACTCAAGAATAGATTGCGAATTAAAGTAAAAGAATCAAGGATAAAATGTAGCAAGCGATTAACACACCTATTTTCGCAACTGGTACAGAACACTGCAGTGTTGCAACAACAGCTTCAATTGCTTTGTCTACTGTTCGAAATGGGCATATTGCAGCACTACATACTGCTGGCCTAGCATACAATCGAACCGCTGCTTGAGTTATCACTCCCAGTGTACCTTTGGAGCCCACAAAAAGTTTCGTCAAATTATAACCTGCTGCCGATTTCCTGACAATTACTCATATAAACTTTCGCTAAACCTTATAATTTATAAGAAAACTTAGCATATAGCAATATATGAAATTTAAATTCTATCCTGCTTATTACACATTCAGGATACATCGGAATTTCGAATTCTACTATATAAAAGTTTGATACGTGGATTTCCGGTATTATAAAAATCTGGTTTGTGCTGCTATAGCCAATTTGAAAATCACTACAAACAGGTAAAAACAAAGCCCACCTTGGCCGTCTACCTTTTCCAGATGTGTGCAATATGTTGCCATTAGAGAGAACAACCTATAAAAATTATCAATTTATTATGGATACTGAGAAAAAAAATTCCTTCATTTCGTAAAACTATAGAAAACAAGCCAAGGGATGAGAAAGTACCTCAAGGTTTAAAACATTCCGCACCATAGCACCATATCGTACTGCATTTATTCCACTTGCACTCGCAGCAGCCATACCACAGATGGACCCATCAACACCCGGATCTGAAATTACTTAACATTTACTTCAAAGACTGTTCCGAAACAATTACCTTCACCCGCCATTAACCAAGATCTGAAATATAGAGTACACAATAAACCTGCAGGGAACCAAAGGCCTGTCTTGTGTAGATGTTGATTTAATATTTCATGAGTCACACCCGGCTCAACAGTACAATCGAAATCACTCGTGTTTATATCCACAATTTTATCCATTAACATTAAATCGATTAATACACCCTCCTAAAAAAAACTATTTATCCACTCTCGAGCTAAAAAGATAAAATATTTAGAGAGTCCATTGTGATTTCTGAACAGCAAGAAATAAATAAGAACAAATGGCAAACCATTTGCTGTGAAATAAAAGTACCAAACAAAATTACACATTAAACAGCAAACCTGAAGAGAACTGGTGAAATTTTCTGAACTATCGGTTACACTAAATGGTATCACTGGAATACTACTCTCATTGCATATCTTCACTACGGCACTAACTTGTTCGACATTTTTGGGCAATACAACCACATCCGATGTTGTAATCCTGAAATTCTTAGTATGCCTAGCAATACAATACCTATAAAAATGTTTCATTTAAGAAAAACAAAACGAAACATTCTGTGAACAAAGGTGAGTTCTCGAACGTCAGATAAACGTTGAAATCACAACCAATTACACTGACAAAAAATTGAACTTTGATTTAAGCTTTGACTTACTAATAAACAAGGGTAAAATCTTAGAACATTTAGAGCAATCTTTACCTAATTAACTTAAAACTTACAAATCAATCTATAAAATTCAAACTCATGAGGAAAATCGGAAGTTTACTGCGAAGTAAACCAACCAAAGTGTCTAAAAACGTACATGTGTTTCTCGCTTTGTGAATCTTTGCCCGCTGCAGCGGTTATTTTGACCGCTTCTTTACCCAAAATACCTTCTAATTGTGAAATGAAGGGTTGACTTACCTGGAATAACACAAAAAAAAAAAAACAAACATTACGTAATTATTAAACGTTGCATTAAATTGTGAACTGAGGAATAAAATAAAATTTTAAATACTCTTCAAATTATCTATCCTTTCGGTAATAGTAAATTATACAGTTGTCGAAACATTACTTTGCAATAAGACATAAACAACTAGCACTGTCCCAAATTTAAATACTTCACTCTTCTTTTCAGCCGTCAAAATCAAAAAGCTCTCTTTCTTGAAGACAAAGCATTAAACACGAATGAAAAATACCTTGTTGAGCAGACGACGACTGAGCAACATATTTACGATAAATAATGTGACAATTCCCTTCAAAATGTAGGTCTGTCCTGACCTACCAAAGCACTGTTAGTTCTGACAAAAATCCGCTTCTAATAAATTATCAGTAACAAACGACGCAACCATCATTACAGTCTGCATCAAAGTTATTGTGGTAATGGAAAGGTATAACGAAAAAGACAATCTCGAAAGTATGCGAATCATATTTAAAATCCCTTACACTAAACATATATTAATAAATCAAATAACCTGATAATAAACAGCAATTATAGAATTGAAAAAGTAAAACCATTATTCAGTATTTTTTATATACATCCCTAATAATCATAATGATTATGGAAACAGTGATGGAAATTTTTAACAGTTCGAACATTTCATACGGCAATAAAAATAAACAGAGGAACTCCCTCGCTCACTGAAATGAAGTAATGGATAAGAAATTTCATATCATTATTTATCATTCAACACTCAATTTATCAAGAAAATGAAGAAAAGTACCCGAAAATATGAAAAAATCCGAGTGAGATCAAATAAAAGATGACCATTGTTTACCTCACAGTTAACCCTCATTCTTATTCTTAATTATCAATTCCTTTATAAGAATCAAATTTTTGGTAAATTAGTTAGAAATCTGTCATTACGTCATTAGCATCCTAAAGAGTCAAGCTTCATCTATTCTAAAACATCTGCTAGAATGAAAAATTCAAGCCTAGCAAAATAAAAGTTGCAGGGTCACGTACTACGAAAAAAAAAGCAGCAAAATCTTAATTAGGACTAGGGAGAAAGCGTTACTGTAAATGAGGATTACATGGAGATTGAAGAATGAATATTCTTTTCGTTTGAGCGGAGGCTAGTTCTGGTATTGGTTCGGGAACCATGATGATAGGAAGTGATGATCCCGATGGCAATGAAAAATATTTTCTTAAACTCGGGACAAACAGAAATCAAATCCTCAATAGAAATCACCAAACAACAGGTACCAGGATTTGCAATATTTCTTCATCTGACAGTATTTTCCCTGCAGCTTTTTTATAGTCTACTTTCACTGGAAAATAAATATCCAGAATAGTTTGCCTTCGATCGAGAATGATCAATAGATGATCGTCGTTCATCCGAATACTCAACCTAAAAAGTGCTAGGATCTCTCGCGCAAAGAATACCTTGACCTTATCTCAACTGTTTATTCAAATTACATCTAGATCTAATTCCTACAACCTTGTCTTCCACCACTGCTGTAACAGTTAATTTGCATTTATGAGAGCAGAAACATCTAGAAATCATTGTACTTGATAGAGAAACTGTTATTAACCTGTCAATACTTTTTATCGGTGGTTTCACACTACCAAGCTTTAAGTTCACTTCCAGCTGTCTGCCATTTCGAAGAAGAAGTAGGCAATATTTCGGGAGAAAATGTTGCTGCAATTTAATAAATCCTTCTTCGCTCACACTACAAACCTTGGAAATAAAATTTTGCTGCATTATTGAACTATGAAACCCGTGAAGCTGTCCATAACGAAAAAAAGTAATGACAGAAGAAAATGAGAAGCAACGAAATAATAGTAGCAAATTTTACGGGAAATATAGTGTAATACAATCACTAACTGCACCTAGTCTCTTCATGATTTTAATTAAAACTTTTGCCCTGGAAACAAGGAAGTGCACTATTCGTGAACAGCTACCGAAACTTTCATACCTCAGGCAGCTGTTCCTCTGATTGTTTAATTGGCTCTACTTCCTTAATAAAGGCCTCTCGCGGTCTTTTTCTTATTCTTTGAGCACTTAAATCGCCCATACATTTTCTGTTTTTCAATTTAATCGCTTCCTGAAAAACGAAATTTAATGGATTAAACGACTAGCTCCAATAAAACAAACGATAAAAATGAAAGGCTGGGGATATCTTAGAAGAGAACGGTAAATAAAATGACACTTTCCTAGTAAAAAATTTTAAAAAGCTCAAGGGATATTTCGTTAGATAAGAACACAATAACAATGCAAACTCAGTGCCATCATTTCATAATTAGGAGAACACCTTCACATCGACTTTAATATCATGCTTTTTTTCAATTGCTTCTGAGACTACTAACAGCAGCAACTGTCGAAAAAATTCACTCTTTTCCAATTGCATCAGATAGAATGTAGAGTTGACGATTACATCTGTCTAAAATATATACATAACAGGAAATAAAGCCATAAATCTGAACATGATTAGTCCTCATAATTGTAATCGTAATACATATGAAATAGGAAAAATTAAAAATGAAACATGCTGCAAGACTTGAACTGTAAATGAAATCAGTTGCGAGGACAAACTAAAATATGACGTTTGCAAACTAGGAAATGACCATCACTTTAATGGAATTCTCTCCTTTTCTGTCTAGAACCACTTCGACATCACCAACACATAACGGTATGCGATATCTTGATGGATCAGTTGAATCCAACAATTTCGCAACTTCATCCTGCAATATTTTAAGAAGAAATGAACTGAAAGCCGAAAAAACTAAGGATGGAAACATCATTCAACAAAGACTGGTATTAGTCTGCGAAATCTGAAATCTTGAAAGAAAATGTAGGGGATGATCAGGAAACCTCATCCACCTATCTTTTTGAAGTTGAGAACAGCAGAAAGGAAATCAGGAATTGTGAACATAAGTCAACATTAGAGATCTTAAACTTCTTCCTTTATGTAGAATAGAATAAATGAATGAACAGTACACAAAGAACCTAATATTCTATCAGGAATATATTGAAAACGTACCTCGCTAAGATCTAACGGAGGAGGCAGTTGTGCACAATGGCAAATATTTAAAAAAAATTTGCATTTTTCCTTTACCATCAGCGTGTGACAGTTAAAACTGACCTGCAAGAGAAAAAACCAATCCTTTCCGGAAGCTTTTAATATACAATACTCAGTTAAAAATGCAACGAAAAAAAAAAACTGTAGTGCTTCTAGATCCCAGATGCCAACTTTTAATTAAAATGCATCCAAAACTAGTGGCTCATATTCACTAACTAGAGATTCAAAAAGCAGAATGAAGTCGTACTTCTTTGAATTTAAGGACATAACCAGGTATGGGATGCACAACCCATGCATCCTTGCCCACATCAGTAACCGCATCATTTGACTCATTCCCAACAATCATCAATATTCCTTCAATATCTAACTCTTGAAGTTGAAAAATTCAGGTAATGGATCTGCAAAGAAACGACAAAAACAGAGTGGAACTGAACATTAAAATTTAAAGCGATTTAACAAGCAGGAAAATGAAGCATCACTTCAATATACTATATGATTTGACTAAATTCTTTATTAGTACAGTTTACAAACATGAACAGTTTTTTAAATTTAAGCAGTCCTACTAAGAAATTCAGTAATTATTGAGTAGTTATTAAAGAGCTTCATAATTGCATCCATGGATACAACGTTGAACTACGGTAAATAATATATTCTGGACAGATAAATCCATCGGGTTATCACTTAGGCCATTGGTCTTCAAACTAGAGCACTGAACGTACGGTCTTAAACAGCCTTCAGGTACTTGTTCAGAAAAAAGAAAAAAAAAGTACAAATATATATATATAAATTCAAAGTATATATATATACTTTGAATGCTCCACATATTTGTAGATATTTCAAGTAGAGTCTCAAATATCAAAGTATGAAAATGAACAGATTTTATTGGCTTATAACACAATTTATACAATAAAAATTGTCCACCATCAGCAAAATAAATTAGACGCAAATCAAAGGCAAATATATGAACTGTTAATTGGAAATTCAGTATTTATACGCCGCTGAAATACAGTAGCTGTATGGCTTACCCAAATTAACAAGCACATATGGAAGCATAAATGAAAGACAATCTCATTTATTTATAGCAATTTAATGCTACTGAAGATTAACACAAATATAAGCTATGCCTATATGCGGAATTATAGAATAACACCATTATAACTATATGGAAAGAAAACTTGCAAAATGTGAATGTCAAAGAAGAACTCATACTTAATCATAAATAAGCTCTAAAAAATAGCAAGAAGAGCGAAAACGCAATACAATAAAGCGCATGGATATGCAACAAGCAATCGCTGTCCATCCATCGATAACGTTGTAACAAATAGTTTGGATGATGCAACACTACACCATATTACAGCTGCCCCCGCTATCAAATAGCCTAACACACCCTGCAAGTACGAAGTTATTATGTAACAAAACTATCCCAGGAAAAAATGTCTTCCGGTTGTCCTGTGATCAGATTATAAACTTAATCATGATTTATCAATTTCTTATCAGTTTCTTTTTGAAATGATGCAGTTATGTGATACCGTAATAATGTGATACCTGGAAAGAGAGAACTGCAGCTATCATACTTAGGATAGCCATTGGTAGTAAACAATATCCAAGTACGCTAGCAGTGCAAGTGAATGAAATGGAATTATCAGCAGACATTAAATTCAGCAAAGAGTACATTCCCACACATCCCAACGCACCAATTCCATAAATGTATCCAAACTGCATCTAAAATTAATATCTGAGAATAAATACTGTTTAACTATTTTTAATAACTTGCAAGAACTTCACGCTTTTTCAGTGATGATCTATCTACTACTATTTGATATGTTGCTCTGACTAAGAAAATGTTCCAGGATCCTGATTACTTTTATCAAGGATAAAGCTATAATATTGATGTTCCTGATAAAGTACAGAAACCTACACATACAGTATTAATTGAGCTATATGAATTTAAATTTCAAGAATGAATCCAGAATCCCTAATACTAGTCGACGTAAATGTGTTAAGCGGAAAATATTTCTAAGGTGGCACCATACCTTTCCATGAAGCAACAAAGCGCCACCAAACAAAAGACAGAATACAAGCGGACCAGCTAAATCTTGATCAGCAATTACCTGAAAACAGGACATTCTATTTCGCAGACAAATATGAAATACAAGTAAGCCTGCAGCTCTCTCAACCATATCAATCTGTTGTAGTTAAGCGTTACTACAAATTATTTAAATATAAGATATTATAAGGAAGTCTTACATCGGGTGCTACGGAGCCAACCGGGTTCAGTACTGCAAATGTTTTTTGTCTGATATGGCTAAAATTAATGCCAAGTTCTTCCAAAAGTGGCGGCTCATTTTCGAAATCATCGTTGGACAGGGCTGGAACGGAAAAGATATAGTCAGGGCTACAACAACAATAATTATACAAGGGTAATTACCTGGTTGAAATAATAATATCAATTCAATAACATAACTTCATTTCAACACATCAGACGTGATTTTCGGTATGCCTGTTAAGGTATTAAGAAGCAAAATGAATGAAACAAAAAACCTTGTGACTGGGATGGAATGAAGTACTGGCCGTTATATAAGTTTGAATTCTGCGGGTGCTGTTGTTGGTGGTGGTCATAATAAATTGAACCTATGGGAAGGTCTTTCATTTTCCATAAAATGTCAGTTCAGAAATGTTACAATATGCAAAAAGGCAATCATAGGAAAGGCAATAAAAACTGCACCTAAGACTATCTGGATGGGAATTTTTCAGTCAGTATAAACATTCGAATGGATCAGATTAGAAATTCATTTTTATATATTTTCGGGCTCCGAAACACTGCCTAAGCTAAAGTTCAATAAACCAGCAAAAGAGGTCATATTTTTCACTTTTGTACCCTTAGAAAATAATAGGAAAGCGAAACCTTGCGGGAAATATGGCTGCTGCTGCTGCTTACCATTCTGCCTTCCCCATCCATCACTTCCTTCACCACTGTACCAGTTCTGCTGATTATCATCACCAATCCAATAATGTGACATGGTTTCTTAACCTGAACGCGCTTAATAACAGATAAATTCGGCATAAGAAGTATAATCTGCGTGTACTACACTTGTTTAACCTGCACCTAACGTTAGCGTCTGATAACTGATGCTGATACAGTAAACACACACTTGTATTCTTTAAAAGAAGCAAGAAGTTTCGGAAAGTTAAGCGAAAAAGTTGTAGACCTCTCTGTGGGGTGATGAAGCGCAGAATACGGACGGATGGTCAGAATCTCGTCAGAATCTCATCAGGAAGCAGTGAGCAAGAACGAATCTCGACGAGTGAAGCAATCCTGTCTCCCACCGGTTAGTTTCACAGTCCTCTACTTGCAACGAAAACGGCTACTCTGTTCCCGAACAGCACACGAAGCAGGGGAAGTACGTTAGGCAGAAACGCAACATGGAGTGTAGGAGAGCGCAGAACCCGGAGATTGCAGCAGTCACGAATCACGTAGAGACAGTGGGAAGGAACGGTGCAATCGAGGAGACGTTACAGACAGACACAGTTCCGAGGAAAAGAATATGTTGACGTTTTAAACGCCACATGATGTTTGCATTGTATGAGGCGGAAGAGCAGTGGTGCTGGTACTTTTACGGCGTGACGGTTAGGTAGAGGAGAAGGAGTACGTGACTATATCTCTACACTTGATCACATATAATACTTCAATCTTTACGTGGTAAGAAAGGATGATAGAACGAACTGGGTAGAAACGAAACAGATAACCTTTATGTTTCTCATATTTATTTCAGGATAATGAGCAAACGTCAACGTCGGAAAGGAAATGCCCAGGTAGTTTCTTCGAGAATTTTGTTTCCTCACAAATAGATGTCATGGACTGAAAATCTGTGAAATTTTTGCAGACGGCAAGCAGTGCCCGTGCTGCGGAATTATTGACTAATTCCGGACATACGGTACAAATTATAACATTTGGTGACTGTGAACGGTTCACTTCAACTTCATTAGAGAATTACGATGCTGATGAAGATCTTCATGATGCGGAACTTCAAATCGCTTTAAGAAAAACTTTTAAAAAGGATTCACTGACTCGTGAGAAGGTATGATTTTTGTTATGAATACTGGGTCCTTTCAATCACTGCATGATTTACTCGAAAGTCATAGTGACTAAGTAGGGAATCAAATTTAATTTGGTTATTTATATTTAGTTAGCAGAATGGGTCCAGTATCATAAAAAACTGATAGCACTGAAAATGGTGATAATAGCTCTGTCCTCCGTCGATAATCTGTTGATAAATTATGATTGCATCTTATTTGATCACTTTTATAGCCAGTTTCTTTTCTGCCCCTTTTTAGGGATTGAAAGAACTGAGACGATTGATTGATGGAACAACAATGGACGATTGTCGGAAAAGTTTCAAACATTTTGTTACCTTATTTCCTAAGCTCTCTTTCGATGGTATAGTAGCAGTAAGATATAATGTTGTGCGTGTTTTGGGAGCCTATATCAAAAAATTGCAAAAATATACCGAACCGTATCTGATAAAGGTAGGAGTTTTCGACGTTTATAGATATATACGTTAGCATTTCTTGTTTCCTATCACGCTTGTCATGTTATATGGTACAATATAAGTACTTCCAACATACATATTGATTTGTAAAAGTCTTTATACATGGATGAAATTGTGGATATGTTTTATCTCGTGAACTTCTGCTCCAGACTTTATTTACTTTTGGATTATCAATTTTTTTGCGGATTTATGTTCTGATACTAGACTTTTTTTGTACTGACTTCTGTACAGAACTCCAGCCTTGGATAAAAGGAGTTTTGCAGCATCCAGAAAGTTTAAAAATATGTGCTGTCTTAAAGTGTGGGATTCGTTTCATCATCCCTTCTTTACTTCTCGAGTAATAACTTTAATACTTGATTAGTCAAGCTTATTGCTTTTGTTCCACATTTGGAATGTTTTCATGGCAGTTTGCCTGGCAACATTTAAATATGTGAATTTTATAGGTCTTGTCTTATGTGATGTTTCTGATGCACGATAGCTATACCCAAGTAGTCAACGAATCGAAAAGCATGCTGACAGACTGTTTTCCGAATGAGAAATATGCTATTGTCATCGAAAAGTGCAAGGAGCCAGTGTGTGAATTGTCACTTCGACTAATCACTGGCACACATTCACTGATGAATAAGTAATCATTTGTTGACATGTTTTATGTACGATGTCGAAAGCTGTTTCTTCTTCAAAAAAATTGATCTAAAAACCAGAAATGAGAGTATCCTAGAATGTCTTTTAGTTCCTCAACCGAAGAATTTTTCTAAAATTTTTCTTTTTTTTTTAAATTTTCGTATCCTTCCACTATTTTCCAAGTGTGATTACAGAAATGAGGGTGAGGAAACTGCGGAGCAGCGCCAAACGAGGCTTGTTTCGCAGGGATTGCAATGTCTTCAGTGGATTTTTAGTGATTCACTTGACGAGCAACTGCGTAAGCGAATATTTGAAATATTTAGCAGCTCATCATTGAAACGTTTATTATCATTGTCTGGTCAGGTAATTTCATATTTAAGCATCTTCACATTATTTTATTCCTTCTTAGGTGTTGGTCTGTGATCTATTTCCATGTTATCCACCTCACTTTTGCATGAGTTTTACAAGTTTTTTGTAATTTGGTATTGCTTTCTTGTAGCCTGAGTCATGTTACCATCATTTAGACCAAGGTGCCGCTAAAAGCTTCAATATAGAAGGCTGGGTGTGGTTATGTTTGGTTTGCTGTTAAACTTAATGTTAAAATTATTTGTTCCTTATATGGTAATACACACTGCAGGTTGCTAGTGGCATATTCATCTTAGCAAGCAGTGTAACTACTGTATCTGATGGATGGGAAGCAATATTAAATAGTACCATACCAACTACTGCATTAGCACGTCTGGACGATCCAGATAGAAGTGTATGTCGCGCATCTGCTCACTTCATTCTTCAACTGGCCAAGTCGAAGAAGCTATTCGATGTACTGGATATTGATAAGGCAGTGCTGCGTCGCACCTTGTCACTAGTAAGCCGAAAAAAAAAGTTAGCTTTATTTATTACAAGTTGCCGCAAGAAAATGCTTATATGTGGTGAATATGTCACACTGTGATACTTAATGATGCTATTGTCACTGAATGTTGGTTGTTTTGCAATATACTCCAGTCTTTTTACAATATTGGAGCCATAAAAATCAACATTTCCAAGGTTCCAATATTCTTTTTTTCACTCTTTACATAAAAAGTGAAATACGGCACATATTGTTTTTGAGTAGCAAGAAACCGAAATATTTAATACAATGAAATAATGTGGAAGTAATCTGATATTGTAGTCACTGGAATCATATCTCAGCTAGTTTGGTGCCTTTGCTAAAAGCTATTCTTGAAGAGAAAACAGAATCTGATGGTCGACTATTGTTGATGACAGCAATGAATGCTTTCTTCGATGGGTAATTGATTTTTTTACACTTATCATTTGAGACTTAATCATCTTGATTCTCACTTCAGGAGTAGCTGAAATGCATGTTTTTTCAGCTGTTATAGAAAAAAATTGATATTGGTCTAAAGTATAATGGCTTGAATCCTTTTCATGGGTCTTTTGTGAAATATGATATCGGAAAAAGAGCTTTTCAGGATGCCTTGGAAACTGTCGTTTCCAAGTATTGCTTGGGTAGATACTTTTGTAGAATTTACGGAGTTTGCGATTTGGTGGACTATAAGCCGATGTGCTGATGATTTGGATGTTGTTGTAGATGAATTTGTGCCAAAGGTTTCTTTTTTTAAATATATTGGAATCATTTTATTTTAATGTAATGTTCGGTTATTTATTCTAGGAATTTAGGTATGGACTGCGATGAAATGCACTCTGAAGTGGGGTGATAAGTCATTAGTCAGGAAAATAGTACATTTACCAGGACGCATTATCAGTAAATGCACAAACTATCCCGAAACTGCATCCCGAGTGCGTTGCCAAATTGAGGAACATCTTTTAAATGAGGTGTTTTTTAATTTTTCTTTTTCCAAATAGTTTACTAATTCTCAAAAAAAGTAGAAGAACCGTAGTGGTTAATCCTAAATTTTATTTATGCCGAATAATAATACCCATCAAATAATAGTTATTACTTTTAGTTACCATCTACAGAAGAATTGATCGAAGAGCTGTTTTGTGACGGATATGAGCCAATTTCATCAACTTTCTTGGAACAGTTACTCAGGAATATATCTGTGAGCCAAAAATTGACTTCCGCTCTGCTGGAAAAGTGTAGTGATAACGTACTGGAAGATATCAATTCTCGACTTAATCTTTGTCAAGCTATTTCTAGCAAAATTAACTGGGATGACACTGAAGATACGGCATTGCTTATGCTCAAATTATTGATAAAGTTCGCCACAATGTTTGGTAACGAGATCACCGAATTTTATAAGGTCTCAATATTTGAAAATTATGAATTGTTGCAGTTCATTCAGGGATTGAATCCACTCATCATATCTTGTTCTACTTCATTGCTGTCGTTCACAAATCCATTTCTTTCATGCTAATGTATTTAAACAAATTTTTTGTCTGAAAAAATTTCTGGTGTGCAGCTTTTTATAATCACCAAACTGCTAATTCAGAGGAGTTTTGGTTTCTCAGTTTTACCGCAAAAGAACTAATAGAGGATAATTAAAATTCAGACTGCCTATGAAGGTTTGAGATACATGCGTTCATGGAAAGCTTTAATATTATTGATACACTAATTTATTGCAGCTCAATGACGAACTGTCGTCTATACGATTTCTAACTGCTTTTGGACTGTTGGATACGGGGAAGTATTCTGCAATCAATTTTGTCAGTGATGAGGTTGTGCTTATAAAAGCAATGCAGTTTTGTGTTGATCACATAGATGTAAAGCGATGGGGTGTCCTTGTAGATGTCGTTGGATCTTTTCCTTGTTTTCAAGCTGCTTTACAACAAGTAAAGTTATTACATAGCTTCTTGAATATTTTCGAAAATATATAAAATATGAAAGTCATTATTCGCATATACCTCAGATCACTTCTTTCGATGCAGTAAGATTTTTGGTGTCACTTTACTGATAGAACATAATAGCCCGAGAATAGCATCTTTCAAGTGAGGGCAGATTCAAAAAAAAAAAAAATGACGCAGTGAAGTCGAAGTTTCCAGTAGTATGTAGAGAGGTGATGCTTTGAAATAAACGATCGGTCGTTAGTTTATGTAATATGAAACGAATTAACATAAACCTATTTAGGTTTTGATAGAAAATCGTTATCGGGTTGATCAGCAGCTGCTTACCACATTATTAAGTAAGCAAGGACAAAAGGTATAAAATTGTTTCTTCTCCACTTTTTTTATTTAATGAATTTTTAGTCATGAATTTAGGACTTTTTTATTTGTTTTCCCCAAAATCTAAAATAATTTAAGGAGGGAATTTAATGATGATTAGTAAACATATTTATTAAGGAAAATACGAAGTTGGAGAAAAAAGTGTTGTTAATCAAGAATATTTTAGATTTCCGAGAATTTGCGGAGCAAACTCGTTGATCTTGTTATTAAACATCTTTTCGAAACAGAAGCATCTTCAGGTTGGAAATTTTATTAGGCTATGTAAATCTTGTTGAGAACGATCTTTTTTTTCTTTTTTGAAACATGCTAGAGCTGAAATTAGCATCGGCAATGGGAAGTGGTGAGAGTTGAGCACATGGAAGAACTGAGATACTCTTTCACTTTATATCTGTTAAACATTCAACTGCAAATTCCTAATTGAATAACGTAGGAAGTGCGCAACACTTTTCATAATGTTATCTAATTGAGGCAATTTTAATTCATGGTTTTCTGCATTTTGTAATTGCTCAAGTGTGATTTCAGAGACAATAAACGAAACAGTTAAAATGATGGCTTCATGGGGAGTGAATTTGAAATCAGTGGCACAGATCATTACTAATAAGCTTAGTGCAGCTGATCTTCAGTTTGAGTACGTTTTATAAGCTCTGAATGAAACTTTTCCTTATGTATTAATTTTTCTATTACGTGATTTATATATATACTCATACTGTACGTTAGACTTACTATATGAAAAATGAGACTGGCTTCAAGTTATCTATTATAGTTCAGAAAACTTGAAGTTTTTTTGATATTGCTAAAATCACATTCTTTTATGACACTGATATTAGTAGGCATTTGATACAGTTGTACACACATGTTATTCGTTTTTGAAACATGTTTTTTTTTTTTTCAGTTACTGCGTTACTGAAATTGCGACTACAATTGCTACTTTGTTACCGTCATCATCTGCAGCTGATTTTGTCATAAATTATAGTGATTTGATTGATAAGTTCGCTGCTCTCGACGAAAAGGTATTTGCATTAATTAGCATAGGTTGTTGCATAACGTGCTGAAGAAGAAAGGATTCTATTAGATAGTGACTGAGTTGCATTCATCGAAAAGTAATAGAACAGTTTGTACATTATAAGTCCTTTCATTCTACTTTTATTTGAGAAGTTGCAATATTTCTGTAGCATTCTGGAGAAGCTCGAGAATTACTGAGTTTTTTCTTCAGTTAGTGTGTTTTTTCTGTCAAGTTAATACTGAGTTATTTTGTTTAGAGAATGTAAGAGTAATTTCTTTATTATTTCCAAAATTTCACGAGAAATTGCTAAGATATTGTTATGTGTAATACTTTTACTCAGTTGAACATCCAATATTTTATTTGTTCTGCTTGTTTCGTGCAAATTACATAAATAATCATTAGTCTGTAGTTAGCCAAAAACCTTTTATTGATTTCAAATGCTCAATGTAAAATTTTTCGAAGTTCAGAAGCATTCTTTGATCTTGCAGTATGGCTTAGAAATAATGGAGAATCAGGAATGTCTTGCTTCATCATCAGCAGTTAAATCATTGTTCAGTGGGAAAATGAGAAATGATTCCACATTATTACCTCATCTCAATTATGCTGTATTTATAATAAACTATTTGGATGTAGTAGCTAAGGACAACATCGAATGCACGACAAGCTTTCTTTATGCTGTTGCGGTATCTTCATTAGCATTCATAAATACAATAATCAGTGAAGACCTCGTTGACACCAGCACAGTCCTGAACAGTCTTGTCAACCGTGTGATTTTGGTTTGTTCATTTATGTATTTTTTTTTTTTTTTTTTTTTTAAATTCTTCATAACGCATGTTCGAGAGATTTCACTGAAGGAAACGACTGAGATATTTTGGAAAGCAATTTTGAGTTTCTTGCTTCAAACTAATTCCAGGGAAATGAAGAACTTAGGGACAACCTTTTATCTGAATGCACATCACTAATTGGGAAAGGAAGTGGATCGTTATGCCTGTTCCTTGCGCTGCGAAGACTAATAGATGGCTTGTCATTGGAAAGAATTGAGACATTGTTTAAGGATTTCGCAAAAACTTTGGATCCGTTTAGGCTTGAATTTTGTTGCGCTGCTCTTCGCTTTCAAGGTTATAAAAAGATATATCAAAAATATCTTACTTCTGCAAGTCATGTGTAGTTAAAATGATGCAAAATTTAGACACAGGTTTTACAAAGATGTAAAAATGCCGAATGTGAAACTCTCAAAAATCGTATGGAAAAATTCTTCAGACTTAGTTTATGCACAGCCATCATTTCTGATACAGGAGCAGTGTGTGATGATTACTGTAACCCCCCTAGTTCCATGAAACAGTGGACTGGTCGTTTTGAATTGATGTCATCTCTGAGAGAATCTGTGAACCCACTCCAGCTGTTGGTTCAGTTCATGACTGAAGGACGCTCCGTTCTCGAGGAATACGTATTCACCTACAGGTAAGTGGTTTGAATTGATTTTGTTTGTTTAACGAAAAAAAAAACGAAATTTTGTAGGAAGAGTGAAACAGGTAATATATTTAAAAGATGCTGATTTTGAAATATAAAATTTTTACTTACCTATTTATGAGCTGGGCTGTTTTTATTTTGTGCGTACTGTTTAAAGTCAAAAGATTTGATAACATTCTGAGATGTAACACAGTGTTTGGAACATTGAATGAGACCTGTCAGCTTAAATTTTTCACTCCATCCAACGGTAGTTTTTCGCTAAAAACAATTTTGATTAAGTGTAAGGCCGTAAAATACTTCCTACTTTATTTTTTCTGTTTAGCTGTGAGAATGAAGAAAGTGAAGAACGGAATGTATTCAATTGCGCCCTTCTTCGTTTCCTTACTCATTGCTGTGCACACCTAAAAGAAATGGATACTGCTATGCGAGATTTCTTGTGCTGTGCATTGATTACTTCACTCGAGGTATGTCCATTGGTTTTGCAAGGTCAAATTTTACTAAAATTACGTTTTTTTTTTTGATTTAGTTGTTATCTTAATATTTTGGTTTGACTGAACTGAATATATAAAATTCAGTTTTACTGAGGATCATTGTTAATTCCTGTGTTAAAGCTTTGTAACTTGTTCATCAAGAAATAGATTAGATTAGTTACCAGTGGAACAATAAAATGAAGACTTATTTGAGAATATGTTTCAAAGATGCATTGGAAGGGAGAAAAAATTTATGTTTGAATTTGAAAGGAGAACGAGAGATTTTAATTTGGAAGACTAAGAACTAGGTTTTAATGAAATTTTGGGCTTGAGGTTCGTTATTTCATTGTTTACTTCTCTTGATTTTAGAGTGCCAATGCACTTTGGGGAAATTGTGAATCCCAATCTTACATGCTCTTCAGCGAGATGTCTATACGGTTATTTAATGAATGTTCTCAAATAATTAAAAACACAGGAGAGGACGTTATGTTAGCACATTTCAGACAGGTTAGATTACCTTATAAATAATGTATGAAATTGAATTTTCAATTGCTTTCTTATCTGGATTTTATTTAAATTTAGGAGTGGTTAGATTTCTTCTGTTCTGCTGCGCAAAATATACTCTTGGTTTGGTTCTTGGGATTGGTTTCTTATCAAGAAAGTCTTTCTGCGGCTCTCCAGAATGCCCTCTGTTTATCAGTTAATTATATAACCGATGAATTTATTCGGACTGCTTCATTACCGCCTATTTTTGATGTTGAATTGGATTTCTCCAAGTAGGATAAATTGTTTATCATTAACTTTTAAACACGTCGACAACATTTTCATAATTTAGGCCTTTGGTGTGAATTTTTTCGCGTAATTGGATATTTCAAAAATTGTTTAAACTGTAGCACTTCATTCCAAATTATCGTACTAAGGCGAACACCAGTTGATAAATTTGTAGTATCATATCGTCGAAGTATTATATCAAAATATGAACGATTAATAAAGTAGAAAGTGCGCGCTGAGGTGATACACCTGCTACAAAAGTATTTTTAGCCATTTCCTAATGACTCCGTCAGGAATTTAATTATCATAATATTGTTGATTTTGACGCATTTGATTGGAAATGCCAAGCAAAGTAAAAATCTCTATTAATGTTATTTATCCAACTACTGTTTTCAGCTATGATGAGCACCTGCAATCAATTGTGATACCCTTGCAGACGTTGATCAAATCGTCTTCTCCTAATGTCCAAATTGCTTCGCTAAAATTGTTGAAATTGTAAGCCCATAATCTTCCGGTAACTGAAGAGTTTGAACTGCTTGCTCAGGAGCAGGTTTATTTCACCTTTAAAATTTTTTGTTGGACATATATACAACATTGAAATGAGATATCTGTAGAAGGGCAAGTTATTCATATTTTTCAGTTTATACTGCCGCCAGCAGAATATCAATAATAAAGAAATACTAAGGTTTTCATAATCGGTTTTTTATAATCATAGAGGTGCTTGAAAGGTTCTTTCAATTTCTTTTTTTTTTTTTTTTTTTTCACATTGCCAGCTTATTGCAGCATAACGGGCGACATGCTGAAAATACAAAATAAACGCGATGAAGAAAATGATCTCGAAGATGAAAAGCTTCCATCCAGTTATGAAAAATACTTACCAGTGCCTTTTACAAGAATTCTAGATGATCCTGATGATCTCAGCTGCATCTTATCACCGCAGTTGCTTATTTGGGATGCCTTTATCGATTCGTTAAATCAGTTTGAGCTACTCGAAAAAGTGGCATATTACAATGCGATGGGTCCATATATGGATCGAGTCATGCCTCATCTCTTTGGGCTTCTTCCACATTCTGCTAATATTAAGTTTTTTTAATTAATTATTGAACTAGTTTTAGCTTTTCAAGAAATATATGGTATTCTTAGCCCCAAATTAATAAATCACAAATTAAAAAAAAATTTATATTTACTGCAATGGTGGTTTGAAGTCGGAAACCTGATTTCTTTTACAGATGTAAAGGACCTATCTGTTGGCATTGTGGATATTACTAAACGAGGTATACATTTTTTGATATACTCATTGATCTTTTTTTCTTTAAAAGAAAAAGTTAGTAATTTATGTTGCGGCAATTTATGAAAGGAGGAAAAATTATTTAAATGATTAGTAGTGAAATTTATGTCCAGTACCAAGAAAAGTTGCTACGCACACGTTTTTAGATTAGCAAGTGACTGCTAATTCTAATTAGCTGTTAAGAACTAAGTTAATATAAGCTAATCAATACGTTAGACAATGCTCGAAAAGAGACTTCATATATGCAATTGAATATATAAATTCAATTTAGATTATTGGAAAGAAATGGAGTCATTAAAGTCACGTTATGCCTTCCGGTTATTTTATTACACTTGTGCTGTACTGCCAGCATTAGTACGGCAGTGGTACATGAAACTACCTCGTTCTGCTGCTACTATTTTTAGCTCGTGTGTTTTCTCTTTCATTTCATCTTTTTTTTCTTATCTTATGTAGTTATAGAATTATAAGACGCTGTAATAAATATTGCAGTGTGTTGCTGTTTTAGGTATGTCACCAAATCAATCAGTCCATTGATCTGGAAAGCAGAGTGTAATCTGTTTGCATCTCATAAAATGCCAAATAAATTAAAGGTAATGGCATTGTCTTTTTTATTCCCATTAAACTTTTCCATTATGTTTACAGAACAATTTTGAAGCTGGGTATTTGGAAATCTTATGATAGTAATTTTGTGTGCTGTGGATGTTTGAAAATCTCATTTTTCTTCCATTCCTTATTTGCTATGACCTTTATCGCTGATGCTTTGCAATGAAATTTTTGGCTTACATGTATGTAAGTGAAGCTTACAATCTGCTGTTTCATAATTTTCTACCGATACTCATATATTGATGAAACTTATAAAGTACCAGCCTTTCTAGGTCCGGTTATTACGAGCAGCTCGACAGATTGTGGCAGAATACGATTTAGAAGATTCAGTCATGACTCTCACGATCGAATATCCCACGGACTATCCGCTGAGTGTCCCTCTGATCGAGGACGAAAGAGCCATTGTGAGTCGAGAAACAAGAAGGAAATGGCTCTTGCAGTTGACAATGTTTCTAACTCATCAGGTTACAGATTATTACATATTAGTTCATTATCTTTTGTTTTACTTTATTTATTCAATAATTGAATTTCGTCTTTCGAGTTTTGCTGTGATAAGCTTGGTGATATTCTTTAGATTCATAACTGGTTACGCCATTAAAGAGTAGTACAGGATATTCTATTAGGGCCCCCATGTTTTTAAGGGTGACTTATGACTAAAGAAAAACTTCTCTTACGTTTATGCATTATTCCCGAAACATAATTTTAAGAAATCAAGAAGAATCGAGGAAGTATTTCAATGCAAAATTTCATTTTTAATTTTTTGTGTCGTCGGGAGTATGAGTCCCGACGACTCATACTGTGTTATGTTGCAGAATGGTTCCATCGTGGATGCAGTATTGATGTGGGCTGGTAACATCGAAAGACATATGGAAGGCGCAGAAGACTGTACTATTTGTATGATGACCGTTCATTCTAGAACCTATCAATTGCCACGTGTGCGATGCAAACAGTGTAAAAAGCGGTTTCATTCTGATTGTCTTGTAAGCTTTTCAAGCCTCATTTTCATCTTTGCTAATATTTCAATTGAGGAAGTAGCATGTCACTGTATCACAGTTTAATTATAAGCATATAAGATTGAATTAAATAAGAATGTAATGGTGGCTAATCAGAATCGGGAGCAAAACCTGATACGGTGTTTCTAATTAGATTAGTAAAAGTGGTGTTAATAGGCAGCAGTGCAAACTAAGTTGTTGTACAGTCGGAAAAATTTCGTAAATTGCTTAACACAAAGGAATTCTCGCAACGATTTTTCAAATTAACCTATCTTCTGGTGTTTATATGTTATATCCAGTCAAGTTTATACGACAATATTATTGGCTTACCGGATAATTTAAAGACTTATGGCACTGAATTTTTTTTTTTTATTTTCAGTACAAATGGTTTGATTCAAGTAATCAGTCAACGTGTCCTTTATGCAGAGCTTCATTCCGATAGCAGCGTAAATAAAAAATGTAGATTTGGTTTAACTACTTCTGTGATAATATACTGATAGCTTCAGCGCTCTCATTACTAGTTCTCTCATTTATTAATTTAGTGCTATTTTGAAAGTTAAAAGAACGAAGAAGGCGACAACATAGTTAAAATATTGAAATGTTTGAAATCAAGCATGGAATTTACAACGAGATAAGAATTTATATATTATCATCTAATTCTCATTTCAGTATAGCTCTTGACATTGAAATGTGGTCATTTCATTTAATCGCTTGTTGGTTAAACAGTATTGATTTGTATGGTTGTCTGAGAAAACAAAAATTATTTTATTGTTTAGGAAATGAATTATGATAATTCTGATGATACTAGCATTGTAATGTAGTTTGATCCATGTTTAATAATCTATAAATTGCTTAATATATCGGACAGTAATTTTGCCGTATATCAGCTTTAAACAATTCGTAAATTATTAAACATTGATGTGAACTACGTTTAATTATTGTGGGAACATATCTGCTGAGAATAATTTATTATTCGATTGAAAAAAAAAGTAAGATTCTACGGTTGTTGTACGTTTTTGAAAGGTCTTTCCGTACGACATTATACATGGTTAAATATATAAGTGACAAAAGCTCTGGTGTTTAAGCGGAGGATTTCCAGGTAGGCAAGAGAGAAAAAAATTAAAAGACTAGAAGGTTAATGTGCTGCCCTATGTTCTTATTGCGATGATTTGACCTAGGCAGTTTCAATTTAGTTAATTGTTGCGATTCGATCATAGAGTTAATGACGGTGGAAATAGTACTTTGAAGAATACTAAATAAGATAGATGACATGTTTAGACCATGAAGGATGGGAGGTGAGAAAGTTTTGTAAAATAAATATATATATATATTTGTTAAAGATGGTCTTGCAAATTCAATGGGATTAGTGGAATTGACACGTCGGGAGATATTCTCTGCTAGTCACCGATTACAAAATACACTGCTGAATGATGCTGAAAACCGACAGTTATATGGTAAATGCAATAATTTGAACGGCCACGGACATAATTATGTTTGGGAAGTTACTCTTCGAGGACCGGTCGATCCCAAAACTGGAATGGTGAATGTAGTATGCTTCTTAATTAGTAATGGCAATCACTTTTTTGACATTTCAGGCCTAGATATTTGTATGTTTTTTTTCTCTAATTTTTAACATAAGCCTTCCTTTTTGTAGATTACTTTTAAATTAATTTTATCGTTCCTTTCATGTTTTTTTACATTTTATATCAAGGAATCAGTTGCTTATACGAAGTAGGGGAAGTCTCTCACGCTTGTTTCAACTTGATCAAAGTGGGAATATGATCTGTATGTCTGAATGATCTATTTTTAAATCATATTACTTGTGTTCGGGTTTTCAGGTGTACAATCTGGCTGACTTGAAAAAAGAAATGGAGAGTGTAATGGATGTTGTAGACCATAAGAATTTAGATAAAGACGTTAACTATTTTGAAGACCGCGTAAGTACTACTGAGAATCTTGTTGTTTATCTGTGGAATGAGCTGAAGTCGAAAATTAGAAATCCTGAACTGCTTTTCAAAATGGTTTTGCATGAAACTGAGAAAAATTCAGTCACTTATCATGGATAGTACCAATTATTTCGCATGGCAATCGTGGCTATGAAATGTTTTGCATTTTCTTTACAGCTTTTTCTCAAGAAAATACTTTCAGTTTCGTCTTATTCATTCTATCATGCTTTTTTTAACTTTTTTTACATAGAAAATTCATGCTATATTATGGAATTTGTCATACTTCGTGAATAATGCTTAACATTTGTGTCGACTGGATCTCTTGAGTTGCCCCATTATTATGCTTGGAAATTAAGTATTGTATATTTAGGGTGTTGTAAAAATTAAGATTCCATTTTAAACCATAGTGTGCTGTATGGCTGTGTCAGTGTTTGTTTACATTATGAAAGAACAAATACCAATTCGTTTGATGCGTTAGTTTTTTAATGATATGGTGTATTATTGGTATGCCAGTGAGCATATAATAAAAATGAAGGCAGTTAAATACCTATTCCTCACATGATATTATTTACGATATTGATATTTGAACATTTGGGCTTAAAGCAGGATTGCATTAACAAAAAATTATTTTTTCACATTTGAAAAAGTCTTCAGAAGGACTTCATCCAGTAATTTTGTGTAAAGAAGTATTGCTTCCAAAAATGTGCGACAAAGGGCTAGCTATTTTGAACTTAACTAGATCGACTTCATCATCTTTTCAGTATTCACAAACAAAATGTTTAACATTTTTTTTTTTGAAGAAGGTGAGGTCATGATATAACTTTATAGTACTGGCTTGACTTCGATTTTACCTTCCACCAAAGGTAAGTAAGTCCCCAATGCATGCATAATTCTTACGGAAAGAAAAATGGATGAGGAGTGCTGTGGGTCTCGCATTCCATGAACTAGTGGTGCTTCAGAACTATCGGTCCACACTTGAAGTGTAGCGGTTAAAAGGAGGTTACGTCTATTTATTGATTTCATACAATCTGTGGCCTAGAACCAATATGGAGTAAACTTTTAGGATCTTTTTAAGCCAGATGAACTTCTGAGGCTCTTGCATTGTCTAAGCATGAGTCAATTCATATATTTTGTTATGCTTCATGTTTGTGCATATTTAATTTTAATGCTACACTCCCAATAAAGTTATTTCGATAAAAAAAAATATAACTTGAAAACTTGAGTTCGAAATCAACGTTCTTGAATTACTCTCCACTTAATCGAATAGCAAGGGATATGTGGAAAGAAGTATTTATAATATTATTCATGGAATAAAATTTAATCGAAAATGAACTAATCGTATTACAATGAATTTAGTTATCAGTAAAATGTTTATTCTTCTTGGGAGTGGCCCACAGGTATGCAAAGCTCAAGTACAGTGTCGCCCTTCACGAGAGCAGCTTATCAACCAAAAAAAAAAATTGCAGAAATGGTTAAGAGAGATAAATGTGACAATTCTAATCATTGCATCATTATTGTAAAGAAAACTCTACTGGCATCATATATGACGAAAATATATTATCACTTTATCATTTTCATGTTGATTATTCTCTGAAAGATATGCGCTTTAGAGTAAGACATTCGTTTTAAATTCCTTTAATGATATTTTATACTTCATATATCATGCTATCACACCGGACCATCGCCATATTCTCGTTCGCTTTCATGTTTGTTAAAAAAGCAATAAAAGTTGAATTTCAGTGGAATCCGAACATTTTAGACATGATCTTATCATTGTCACGTTGTCACAACACGTTATAATTCACTGTAACAGCCACGTTTCACGTTAATAATAATATAATTCAGTTAAACAATGAAGACTACATTGATTCTGATACCATTATGGTACCTTTTCTTCGAAACTTATGCGGCTGTTCATCGCTCTACCATAGTGAAAAGTGCTTCCTTGCGTCAGAAACTTTTATGGTACTTTTATACTTCATTTATAAATCGCGAGTTGGGATGATTAAACTGAAGGAAGCAATACGGTAATGCCAGGTGTTGCTAATCGGTATCAAACATGCATCACTAGCGAGGAAGAATAAACAGGCAAAAAGAGAGTCCTCGGAAGAGAGTTCTGAACATGAGTGCTTATAGGGCTGGGAAATTGGGTCATTTCAACCGGCTGTTCCAAAAACTGCAGAAGGACAACGGGAAGATTCGCTTTGTCGAATACTTAGACAACATCTATGTAATCAATGTAACTGTTGGAACACCAGGTAAGCCTTTTAATTCACTTTTTACATAACAAAAGTCTGTACGGATCCAATTCTGTGGCTTCTTTATCCGCATTTCGGTTAGTAAATAGCTATTCTTCACATTTGGAGAGAGTTGCTAGACGAGAACCGAATGAGATCGAAAAGAATGTTTCCTGATCATTTCCAGCACAGCAATTCGTGGTTGTCCCTGATACCGGAAGTTCTGATTTATGGATCATATCGGATGATTGTAAAAGTTATGCATGCAGTGGAAACAGGGACTACAAAAAGCATCATTTTAATACGAGGTTTTTATCATTGATTAGGAAGCAGATTTATTTATGGCTAAATTCAGCTGGAAATATTCACAGGCAAATTTTATCGACAATATTCATTAAGTAATTCTTATAGCGCGTCATCGACATATTCCACCGATGGCCGAAATTTCAGTATTGCTTATGCAATGGGCTATTCTACAGGCATAATTGGGAATGATCAACTGCAGGTAAATGCTGGATGCACAGTATTCCAATTAGAATTTTACAGTACTAGAAAGTTTCGTGAATGTCTGATGAACTGAAATAATAATTGAGTACGCGAGCCAGCTGTGTTGGCTGCTCTGGTATACTGCTTTATCTTACAAGTTACTCATTGAGCAGTAGCTCAGTTCTGTCTCGAATTTGATTACTTCTAAAAATGATTACACTTACAGATTGGTGACCTCACAATCAAGAAGCAAGCAATCGGTCTCGCGCAAGAAATCTCCTATATTTTCACCGATGCCCCCTTCGATGGCATATTGGGTCTCGCTTGGCCATCACTTTCTGCTCTCCAAGTTACTACACCGATGGAAAGTTTGCTTGACAAATTAGATGAGCCAATATTCACCGTTTATATGTCGCGGTAGGTCTCGAAAACAGTACTTCATCATCGTTGTACAAATGACAGAAATTGAAGGAGCTGTGCGACTTAAAGTATCTACCTTCTCTTAGATGGCAAAGCAAATTTTCAAATTTCAACTTTGAACTGTTTGAAAAATATTATGAAATGAAGATTTGTGAAAATTTAAAGACGAAAATAATTATGGAAATCGATTATGGTTTGATTTTCGGAGGAGATGGTTCTAAGGGTAATTCATTCACTTAATCTTGCAGACATTTAGAACCAACTACGGAAGGTTCTAATGGAGGTACAATTACAATCGGTGGCTTCGATACTGAAAACTGCGAATCAACGATCAGTTGGGTACAACTCACTTCGCAGACGTACTGGCAGTTCACCGTACTTGGGTAAATTTCTCTACAAATTTCTACCAATTCTGCAGATTTCAAAGGGATTTTTCGAGCTTTCCACATGATTCCGTCCAATATATGCGTTATCATTTCCTAATGCTTCTGCTGCTGTAGTATGGAAGTTGGATCTTACAAGAGTATCGGCTGGCAACAGGGAATCTCCGATACCGGAACATCTTATCTACAAATTCCGACATCTTGTATTGACGAGATCGTGGAAAACATCAACGCCACATATTCATTCTACCTTGCAAGTTATGTAGTTGACTGTTCCATGCAAGACACTGGTCCCGACATTCGAATCAACATTGGTGGTAAAATGTATAGTGTACCAGCCAAACAATACATTCAAAAGGTAACAGTGAATGTCATTTTTCATTTGTTTTATTCTATCTAAACAATGATTTATCATAAACAAATTTCCAAGATATCTTGGAATGGTAATCTTAGCTATAGAAAGATAAGCAAAATTTATTGGATTCTTAGTATACGCATCATCACATATAACACTCGAAGAAACCAAAAACTTTGTGTAAATGTAATTAATGTAATTAACTAATATTCTCTACAGTAACACAAATGTCATTTCAAGAAAACCACTATTTCGCTTGCAGTACGAAGATGACTTTGATTCGTATGTATGCATATTTGCTGGTCTCGAGAATTTCGGTGCAGGATTCACTCCGTCTTGGATTCTCGGTGATGTTTTCATTCGTTCTTACTGCAATGTCTACGATTTTGAAAATAGTCGCATTGGTTTCGCTGCGCTTAAGCACTAGTGAAAAGTTCTATCAGAAACTTTGCTTTTATTCACATTTTCTGTTATTGTTTCTAGCCAAAAGCAACTTTCAAAGAAGTGGAATTTAGTTTGACTGAAATATGATGGTGATATTCAAATTAAATCTGCTAAAGCAAGAACTCTAAGTTCATTCAATTTGCAATTACTTTATCAGTTCCGAAACCTTCTCAACAATAAGGAATATAGCTCTAATAAATTAAAAGTCATTGTAATTTCGGAATTTTAATTTCCAAATATTTTTCCAATTGGAGCTAAATGACGTAGCACAAACTTCTTCACCCTTCCACTTCAAACAATGACTTGTGTTCATCAAAAATATGATCAGAATCAGAAACCAAAAAAAAAATTAATTCTGTCTCAAATTATCAGAAGGAACAGACAAGAGCGAATGATTCAGAGATTCATATTATTCATACCTAAGAATTAAACAATTCACAAATTAAATAGCTATTGCATGCTGCAACAATTCATCTGTATCCGTTTTTTTACCCTTTATGTTTTTCGAAAATATTTCTACCCGACCGGAAGACAACATGCCAGCTGTTAAGTGCTTTCGAAGATCGAGCACCGAAGTGTCACAATAACAGATCCTTCAGATATCAGATACTGCATGAATAGCGTGATTGATGTCCCAACACTGATCTTCTGGATGAATATTCACTTCACTGCACAAAACTATCCGAAATAATAATCAGAAAACTCGATTTTCAAAGGAAAAAAAAGAACCTTTAGTGATGTTATGCTTCTAAACTCAAATTCTAAACATAAAGTGATTAAAAGAAAATCGAGAAATGAAGATGAATGTTCCTATAAGCGAAGAATCAGTTGAAAATAATGGAATGGATAGATTTCCACAGTGGTCATCAATGCATGGATATTCTTTTCACCACTGGGAATGCTCAGTATTATAGGTAGACAATATGGCAAGTACTGGATACAATTTACATTCTGAAACAATGGTACTTTTAATAGGATATATACACTTCTTCATTTCGATCAGTCTTAAGGGAACGAAGCAGTTTTAATCAGTCTACCCTCCAGGAATCGGACATATTTCCGTCAAACAATGTAAAATCTAATTTATGGTCTAATTCTACTTCCTTTGTTATCGGTGAGAAGATTACTTAGCTCGACTGCTTCTTATCGCAGAAGGATGCTAACACCGCAACAACCCACCGAATATGTTATCCACAACTATCATTCCCTTGAGACAAATGTATTTGCATAGCGCGACAGTAATTTCTGCAAGGTTTCAATTGTTACCTGTTCATACCCTACTCTCGGTAATTTGGATTTGCTTCTGTGTAGCGTCTTTTTTCCCTGTGTTCTTCAGTTTTATGCCGGTCAGTTTCATTTACTCTTTTCAGTTTATTAATTTACTTGCCAGTTTTGCTTTTTAAGCTTACTAACAGTCTACCCCTCAAGATTTTTTGGAACATTCAGCTCCATTTTTGTTTGGTCTCCCTTCTCATAATACTTTCATCGAATTGAAGCCAATTTTTCCTGAAATAAAGTCAAAAAACTTTTTAACAAAACTGTGATTTAACCGTGACTGGGTGAAGAGAATGAATCGTTATCAATGCTAAAGAATAGGTAATTGCAGCGGAGAAAGACTTGAAGAAGAACAGTCGGAGAAGTATTTGCTAACGCACTGGACAGTTCTCAATACATTTCAGAAATATGCCAAAATATTACTGTGACTATTGTGACACCTTCTTGACGCACGATTCGCCATCCGTCCGAAAAACCCATAACGGTGGGCGGAAACACAAGGCAAGCTAGTTCAGGTTATTAGAGAGTTCATTAAATGAAATGATCTGGTTGTTGTCGATCTGGTGTCCTTTTTTTATACGGTTCAGTTCTTTTGTACTTCCACTATTGATTGTGATTGAATGCTAGTCTGTGGACTTCTTCCTCAAACAGGAAGTGCCTTCATAGATATCAGACGAAGTATACGTTTACAGTGATACTGTTTCTTTTTGTTTTCAGATAGAAAATGACCGAAATTTACAAAGTATAAGAGCCCTCAACTTTTATAGATTTTACTTTCAAGAGACTTTTTTGTCTTTTAGTGGTCAAAAAGATCGAATAAACCATTTCAGGAGAATGTACGGATGTTCTATCAAAAATGGATGGAAGAACAGGCGCAGAAGTTAGTCGATGCTACTGCGCGGGCATTTACTCAAGGACGTATGGGTAGTGGTCAAGGAGCTGCCCCTCGCATGCCTATGGTACCTTCTTTTTTTTAAAAAAAATTTTGCATAGAGAAGATAAGATTGATTGTTGCTTATTTGTACACGAAATCAACTTAAAACCTTTCTGCGATTGAATTCTGTCAATTTACTGCACAGTAGTGCAACTTTTTTTCGCATTTAGAAATTGAAAAAACGAATTCATTAGTTAGGTAATTTCCTTTTCGGTCTATGATTATGCCTTTTCTTCTTATTAGATGGAGAAGTTGAAGTTAACCTGATTAGACCTCCGCATGTTTTCGCTTGATACGTAATAGGGATTAAAAAGTATTTGCAGTCTTGGCTGAAATATCTTGTTCCTTGGGATATCCGAACCAAGTATTTAGTTTTGCTGGATTGATTCATTGCAGCGTTTCATTTTAGTGATTTCCTACAAGGGTTCTTGCATGAAATATAATTTATTTAAAAATTTTACTTCCCATTTCAATGATTATCCGTTTGTAATGTCCGTCCTTAAAAATGTATCTGTAGGCTGTGGGTGGACCAAGACCACCGATTATGGCACCGGTTGGCGGTCCACCAGTACGAGGTCCAATGCCATTTCCTTACCCACCAATGGGTGCTCCAATGGGGCCACCAGTGATGATGAGGCCACCGTTTATGATGCCGACCGGACCGCGTCGCGAAATTCGATGATGGTTTTACACTGCTGTCTAGCTGCTTCTGGGAAAGTATGGGAAGTGATATTATTTACTGTGTTTCTGATGTTTTATCTAAATCTAATACGGCATGGCAATTTAGTAGAAAATCACACCGAGTGTTCAGATTTATGCCTTTTCATCTTCAGCTATGACTAAAGAGACAAAAGACAAAAAAAAAAAAAAAAAAAATCATACTAGCTGTAGTACTTTCCATGCTTTTTATTTCAGTTGCTGTTTTTTTTTTCTTTTTTTATTTGTCTATTTATAATTTCTTGCAAGAATTGATAAATTACGAATGGATGGAATTCAGAGCTGAAAGAGTCTTACAGTTTTTTGAAAAGTATCTCGAAAATGAGCGCATAATATGTGTATCGAATAGTATTTGAATAAGAAGAAAAATAAGGAATAAAGAAAAAAGATTGATGAAATCTGAATAATGTTATTAAAACAGATGACCAAAACAGTGGAAGGATCATTACTCTGTTCATTTTTAGCTATTTAAATTTTTCAGGCTTTTAAAATGCTTATAAATAGCAAATGCATAAGCAACATATGGTCCAGTAGTTGTGTCGTTGTCCTCGCACGCTCCTTTATTTAATTCTTTCATTTGTGTTTTTCTGTTTATTGGTAAATCGTTTATTCTTCAAATTATTAGTGAATGTCGTTGTTATATCTTTGTAATACTGTTCTGCTTTGGTAATGTCGTCTTCTTTCTACCAACACTCGTTGCTTGTGGTGACCAGTGTTACGGAGTCAGTTGCATTTTTTGTAGGATTATGTACTGCTGGAAGTGTAGTTAATACATATTTGACTACTTTATTATGCCACCTGTTTCAAATGTGGAAGAACTAAGGAAACAAGTTCGTAAAGCTTTTCAGATGCGTGCAGTTACATTATGCAAGTAGGCTTTTCCGTTTGAACCGCTCATTTCTTATTTATTATTATACCAATGAAATTGTCTTAATGAAATTCTGCCGCTCTCACTATCCACATTTTATATGGTTTGCTTTTAATACTTGGAGTAATAATTTATTGGTGCAGGCAATCTGTGGAATATGCTGTCGAAGTCCTACTGAAATTAGAAAATGAAGAGCGCATTCGTTGGATTAATAAAGTAATTGCTGCGCTGTCGAAACAGAAAAGTACGTTTTAATGGCGGTAACATTTAAAACTCTTTTTGTTTTTCTTTTTTTTTTTTTCCTTCTGAAACGTCGTAGATAAGGTTAATCTATAATGTTATCTTATCCAGAAATCAGAAGGAAATGAAATGAAGACTTCAGTTCGTTACGATTGACAAGGTTCAGAAAGTAACTTGCAAATATGCGCATGCATTTGGTAGGGATTATGATCGCGGAAATGTTAATCCGAAAAGCTATTTATTACTTTTGTGTTTCAGCAAGTGGACCAGTACTTTCGTTCGATGAATTTAAGATGGTTGTTACTCAGTGTAATGCTAACCGTTCGTCGAAGAAGTTAGTTTTCTCATTAAAGTTAATCTGGTGCTTATTTACTTTGTAAAAGATAGCAAAATAAAAATTTAGTAGCGATAGGTTGAAAAAAAATGAAGCGTCAAACTGTTGGTAATATCAGTTGCTAAGGATTATATCATCTGTGGTATACAATTTTGACCATTTACTAAATTAGCTGAGACAAACTTCCATAACGCGGAGAACTCAGAATTAAGAAATTAGCAGGGAATTATCCTGATCCATTTCAGTCCAAACTGCTTCCAATCCCAAATAGTCGAGAATCTCAAAATTCACTCTGTAAACTTTTTTCCTGCTACAAAGGAGCCACTTTCTATTACAGGGAATCATTGATACGTGTAATTGATTTGTTCACTACTCCACGTTTACGTTATGATGAACAGCGGAAAGTACTGGTCGCAGTAAATGGTCAAGCATCTGCAATCGGAAAAAGTAACGATGCAAGGCATTTATACAGGGAACGCTTAAAGCTTGTGATCCAGGTTAGGTCAACTTTTTCATCTGTGGATGTATCCATGATTATTGATTAGCTTTCCATTTTCTGGGTGAGTTAATTTCATGCTTTTAAAAGATTCTGTTTCCTTTTGCCGATTTGTGTTAATATCAGAAATGTATTTTGTAATGTACCAGTTCCGTTGATTTCCAAATATATAAACTTTTTTGACAATTGAAATGAATAAGTACTTTTTAGCGTTCAGTACGAAGCTCTGTATTTGAACATTATGAGCTATGTACAGTAGAAGCACTACTGGGAACTCCAGAAAGAGCGACTAATTCGGTCTTATTAGGAATGCTAACACAGAGAAGTCCTGGCGTTTATGAAATCGAAGATCTTACGGGTAAATTTAATTTACCGTAATTTATCTTACGGGTAAATTGCATATCTTTCATCTCATTATGACTAGCATCGCATACTGAGTTAGTTATTTACATAATTGAAGTTATTCTTTTGGTGCTAGTGAATCAGTTTGTCATGGATAATGTTATTTTATGTTATCAAACTAATGTTATCTTGTGAGAAACCCATGGAAAAATCGTATCGGTCAATATTTATAGGTGCCATGGAAGTTGATCTTAGTGAAGCAACTTTTCACAAAGGTCTTTTTGCTGATGGTTGTATAATAATGCTGGAAGGTCGGTGTGTTAGTGGTATACTTCGCGTTAGTGCTGTTGGTCTTGCTCCAATTGAAAGTGCCAAAATTACAAGGAATCACTTTGGAATAACAAACTGGTTTGGCGGTGAAGGCATGGTTGCTTGTGGATCGCAAAACCGGCTTCGAATACTATGTGAGCAAAATGACAGGGCAAGGTTCATCATTATGTCAGATGTTTGGCTGGATGATGCAAGGGTTAAAACTTTCTTTCTTTTCGAAAGTGCAGATGGGACAGTGCAAATTTTCTAGATTTTTCTTAAGTAGCGAATAAACTATGTAATGTTGCACTAAAAGTATTGGTCCCAGTTTTTCTTCCTTTTAGAAAAATATATGTTACATTTTTGAACCATTCCCGATGCCATTAACCGATCTGTTAGCGAATCGCTTTATTAAATGATTTAACACAACGTTGCTTGTCAGGACAATTCCAAAACAGCATTTTTTGAACAAATCGGAAAAGTTTTCGATTTTTTGAGGGCCGAACAATAGCAAGTCACATCAGTGGTAAATTTTTTCTTGAAACCGCTTTTTTTTTTTTCAGATATTAAATGCACTTAACGAACTTGTATTTGCCTTCACAGATTCGCAGCTACTTGCTTTCGTCATCTGTGGTAATTTTTGTTCTCAGGTGGGTGAAGCTGACGCATATCATCGTATTTACGGTTTGTTTTCCAAACATATCATTAAGTACTTTGTGAAAATTTAGTTTTCATGTCAGTTTTTTCCACATTTCCCAAACAAGCTCAGTGGAATTTACTTTTCATTATTTACCTTTTCTATTTAATTTGTGATAGTCAACTCTGAATAATTCGCTGTTTAATCTGTTTCGTAATTGGATGTAACTTGACAGCAAGCCATTTCTTATCAGTAATTGTACGTTTAACTAAAAGCAGTTTCAGATGGTTTTCGCCGTTTGGCAGCTGTTTTGCAAAAGGATATATTTACTGGTCGTAATGTTCATTTTATATTCATTCCTGGTCCAGATGATCCGTCGTTAAATTCGATTCTGCCACGGTGCGTGTTTATAGAATTTTTGAAGAATCATAAGTTTGCATGAGTTGTTTTAATTTTATTTGCCACCACTTTTTGAAGAGTTATCATCCCAGCGTATTAGTTTTTTTCATTCATAGAAGCTTGGCGTTCTAGTAGGCACTTTACTGCTACTTTATTTAAAATATAGTTGAAGAAGTAGCAAAAGAAATGTGGAAATTATTTTTGGTGCAACTGAACACAGTTACGCTCACTATTTACTTCTGTTTGCAGGTCACCTTTACCATTTGCCCTTTTTGAGTTAATGAAAGATGTACCAAATTGTTCATTCGCATCAAATCCATGTCGTATACAATATACCAATCAGGAAATAGTCATCATGCGGCAAGATTTGATTGAAAAAATGTGCAGAAATAGTATCCATATGCCGTCTTCCACTGCCGACATTCCAGAACATGTGAAATATTTTTCTTCCATTTATTTTTATTAAAAAAAAAAA